>CAEFZP010000596.1:600000-805496 GCA_903064625.1 Mallotus villosus
CAGTTGATGGCAAGCTATCTAGATTGAAAACAGGTGCTGTCAATCAGGGCTGGGGAGGTCAATCACAGGCAGGGTAGGAGACACTGAAATGAGAGGAGAGGTGAGTACACACACAGAACTAAGACATATGTAGGCCCAGGGAGTTGGGCGGGATGTGACAAAAATATGTGACCTTGTGTGCGCAGGTATCAAAATATGTTACCCTTGTGCCCAGGTCTAGCTGATAAGCCACCAAATATATATTTTTATTTTTAGTATTGTGTGTGAATGTGTTCTTATGCTCTGGATTGTGGAATTTGCTTATTCCCCATGTAATTGTAAAGACATCTCTTCACCTCTACAGCTTCATTGTATAACCCTGGGGTGTTGCAGAGATGAAGGACCCCAAAGAATGACCAAACATGTCAAATTCAAATACAAAGCCTCTGTTCAAAGCCATTGTGTTGCCTGCTGTGTGAAGGAATGTTAACTAGATGGTGACTGAAATGGACAGACACAGTTGGCCATGCGCAAAGAGAGACGGCAAGTACATACACATTCTAACAGTTTCCCGCCAACTCTGTCACTTGTGATAAAAACACTTTTCTTTTTTGCTGTGGCTGGGAAAAGTTCCCACAAAGGTTATACTTCAAGACCCCCGGTCAGTCAACAAGAGTATGTGAGGGCAGAGAGAAATAGTTCAGTACTGGTACTAGTCACTGTTCAGTCCACCTATGTCACATTTATCAACTTATTTCATCCCTATCTCACAGTTGGCCTTGAGTCTAATAAATGAATCAGCCTTTGGTGTGTGTGTATAATTGATGTTTTATAGATAACTGAGATCCCTTTTTTTTTGGACAGCACATTTCGACATGTTTTCGAGAGCAGACCACCTATCATCCTTACAGCTGCCTCAACAAGACACGGCAACCCTCAACTCTACATTCTTTGTATCAAGCTGTGCAGAACACACCACACACACAACCGATACAGACACACACACATCTAGCACAATACAGTATACACACAGCACAATACAGCACAGCATAGCTGTGACCCTAAACTGCCTTAATTAGTTGTGTTTTCGAGCTCGGAAGACTGTTGGCTTTGTTTTCTGCTTATGCAGGATAGTTAAGTTGCCGTGGTTACTGTGGCGTTTTGTAAGAGCCAATGGGGAGATCAGAACAAGCCAGTTAGCTCAGAGCAGAGGGCCCCAGGGGAAGCGGTACAGTGATCCAGACACTCTCTTTCCCTCTCACCACTCTATGTAGCTGGTCAGACTTTTACATGAGGATTAAACACGTAGCATGACCATCTATTTGTGAGTCAACAGAGTTGGTTGAAGGACTTTCAAAGCTTAGGAACATAAGGGAATGCGTGCTATATGTAGGAGGGAAGGTGGATACTTCTTGGAACTAGATGTTTGAAGCTGAGAAGTCGTCAGTGGAATTCCAACCTTTCCCGCTGTGAAACGTATTTCTACAGGTCACATCATCCAGTGCCTGGATCTTCCTGGCGTCAGTCTAGGATCTGAGAGAGAGGTGTGTGTCCATCCACACACCGTCTGAGAGATGGATGGACCCGCGGGGACAGGAAAGGGGGACGAGGCGAACGTGAAGGAGAAGAAAGCGGAGGAGGAGGGGGTGCACCTGAGGAGAACCATCGGCCTTGTTCCTGCCGTGTCCTTCATCATTGGTACAGTGGTCGGCAGTGGCATCTTCATCGCACCCAAAGGAGTCCTGATGAACAGTGGCAGTGTGGGGCTGTCCCTCCTGGTCTGGGGACTGTGTGGGGTCCTCTCCACATTCGGTAAGAACAACACGTCATTGGTCATTGGTCCGTTTTCATTGTTTTCCCTCCATGGTAGAATCATTCACAAGCCAGGCTGGGGGAAAGAGAGTTGACGTTTTACTGGGAGCAGGCATGAAACTCTACAAAGAACACTTTGGTTTACATTTTTGGGGCCACTGTCAGTCAGGGGCCCTTGGAATTGTCCTAACTTTTCCCCCCTATACGGCGCCCCTGAAGGGAAGCACAATCCCAAGAACAGCACATGTCATATGGGATTCATAAGCATACAATGTGTGTTAAATTAAGCCATTTAAATGCAACAAATAGAAACATTATTTGTCTGAGGTGCCCTGTGCTATGCTGAGCTGGGGACTACTTTCACCAAGTCGGGGGGCCACTACACCTACCTCCTGGAGACCTTGGGGCCCTTACCCGCCTTCCTTCGACTCTGGGCAGAGTTCCTGTTCATCAGGTCAGTCAGACGCAACAGATCTTCCAGATGTCAACTTTTAGACGGCTACCAGCAGCCAGTCATCTTTCTTAAAGGTATTGTTAGTGCTCCACAGGTCTGTTGGCATTGTGTCTCACTGTCTGGTACCCTGACCACCTGTGTGTGTGCTGGTGTGGCAGGCCCGCGGTGGCGTCCTACGTGTCTCTGGCGTTCGGGCAATACGTGGTGGAGCCCTTCTTCGCCCCCTGCGCCGCTCCCACAGCCCTGATCCAGCTGGTCAGCATCCTCGGAGTCAGTAAGTGGCTTTTCTTGTCATTCCGGTGCTTTTGACTTTCCTCGAGGGATTTACCGTGCTTCCCTGTGTCCCTGTAGCGTTTGTGGTGGCGATAAACTGCTGGAGCGTGACCTTGGCCACTCAAACACAGGTCACATTGACCTTCATCAAGATGTTTGCCCTGGTCCTCATCATCGTCCCTGGAGTCATAGCGTTAGGGAGAGGTACATTCATGTCGTCTTGAAGTTCAAACTTACTGGTAGCAAATAAATAGTTCTTGATAGCGATGGTTATCAGATGATATTTCTCTTCTCTCCTCCTCGCTCCAGGTCAGACTGAGAACTTCCAGAATGGCTTTGAGGTTGAGACGTTAACCCTGGATAAGCTTCCATTAGCTTTCTATTCAGGGCTCTATGCCTATGGTGGCTGGTAAGCAGAAAACCTGTACATCTTGGGACATTGGTGTCTATTACGAACTGCACAGTTAGCTTGCTTTCTGTTTTTGTCTACCTCTGCAGGTTCTATTTGAATTTTGTCACAGAAGAGGTCATTAACCCGAATAAGTAGGTATCAAATAAATGACCACTTCACCATGCTTTATCACTAGAATCAAATGGTAATTGTTTGCTCGCTGTCACCTCAGAAACATCCCGTTGGCCATCATCTGCTCCATGGTGACAGTGACGGTGTGCTACGTGCTGGTGAACGTGGCCTACTACACCATGATGACTGCAGATGAGCTGCTGTTGTCTGAAGCGGTGGCGGTGGTCAGTACAGTAACCGAAACACACGTCAATCACAACAAGCCATGCAGTCACGGTCTAAGAGTAATCGTGGTCTGTCACCAATCATGGTCTGTGAGCGGTCATGGTCTATGAGCGGTCACGGTCTGTGACCAGTCACAGCCTGTGACCAGTCATGGTTAGTCACTAATCATGGTCGGTGACCAGTCAGGGCCTGCGACCTTAACAACCGTATCTCTGTGTTCTTCTCCCCGTAGACATTTGCCAACCGTGCTCTTCAGGGCATGGCCTCTGTGGTGCCTGTGCTTGTGGCCGTGTCCTGCCTAGGGGCGCTCAATGGTGGCTTCTTTGGAGCACCCAGGTAAGGGAGCATACTTCCAGTACTGTAGTACAGCTACAACATCCAGTGCCTGAATGAACAGATGAGACATGTGTCTGTCTGTCTCCCTGACTGCCCACTGTCTGCCTCAACCCCAGGATGCTGTTTGTTGGGGCCAGAGAAGGCCACTGGCCTGTACTGTTCTCTATGATCCACATACGTAGACAGACACCACTCCCTGCCGTGTTGCTGCTGGTACGGTACTCTCCGACTGCTGATGTCACTAATCGACCCAGTGCAATTAGTCTCTTTGGTTTTTGTGACCCTAGGTGACAGGACTGAGATGGTTGTGTTGTCCCCATCCTCTTTCTACACAGTACCCCTTGGTTATCGTGATGGTGGCCAGAGGAGAGATCTTCCAGCTCATCAACTTTGCCTCCTTCTCCCGTTGGTTCTTCATCGCCTTGGCAACCATGGGGATGCTCATCCATCGCTACCGCTTCCCAAACCACCCAAGACCCTTTAAGGTTGCTATAACGACAGCTAATGTCCGCTTTCCTTGACGTCGGTTTATTTGAAGGTCGAAATGTCCTCCTAAATGTATAATTGTATATACCGTAATTGTAGATCATCCAGACTCTTCTCTAACAGACGCTAAAGCGATTGCATGTTCAGATGAACACATATTGAAAGGTTTTCCTATTCCTCTGCATGTTTCCTCAAGGTGCCCCTGGCCATTGCAGTGACCTTCACTGTGGTGTGCTTCTTCATCGTGGGGCTGTCCCTGTACTCAGATCCCTGGAACACAGGGGGCAGCTGTGCCCTCACCCTGTCAGGAGTCCCTGTCTACTACCTGACCATCCACAGCTCACGTCTACCCCCAAGACTGAGGCGCACCTACAGTGAGTCACAAAGCACTGCTCCATCACCAGTCATATTTACAGTACTTTATCCCTAAAATACCACTTTATGAGCCAACTTTTACTCTGAATTACTATTGTAAAATAATAACTATCTGAGCTCTGAGATAGCACTTCTTTATTTGAACTGAACGTCATGTTATCCAACATTGAGGTGAGAGCTTTGTGTGGTAACAAGGCTTGTGCTTGTCTATTCTGTGTAGACTACTGGAGCAAACAGCTCCAGATCCTGCTAGAGGTGGCTCAGCAGGAGGTGAAGACCTACTGAAGATCCTGACCCCGCCTCCCTTCACACACACGGCCTATCCCGTGCAGCTCTTATCCCATAATCAAGTACTAGGACGCATAACCAACTCTCAACTACCATACAAGGAACAATAAACAAATAGAGCAACTCTTCCCCAAGTAAAGTAACTGGCTCATGTTTGGAAATGGAGTGAATGTGTCTTCTAATGCATGCAAAGAAACGGATTCATCGTATTTATGTATGTTGCACCTCCTCAAATCTTGTCAAAACAATAAGCAAAGACAAAGCATCTTCATGTAATTTATATCAGATCATTCAAATTGCATTGACATAAAAAGGTAATACAAAAGGTTTGCTTTGCTACAATATGATCTGATATGGTATGAACCTTTTCTAGCCCTTTCTAAATGGTGAACTCGTAATAGAATACAATTCAATGACAGACAGAATGTAAAAAGGATTGAAGTTGACCAAAGTTGACATTTGTACTTTTTCTGTAATTTGTCATGTTCTGATAACTACAGTGATTAAAAAGGGCAGTTTTGAAAACAGAAAACCCAAAAGACCTTCTGAACAATATTCCCAAGAGCAGCACTTTTCAAACTTTCAGAACACTCACCCAAAAAACAAAGACGCTAGCTCTAAAAAGGTCCAAGACGAGAAACGCAAGTTGAGCATTAACATTTGCTCCAGTTGACATTATCTGACAACTGTCAAAAACTGTTTATTGCTAAGTTTACAAAAGTCTTGTGGCGTGTTATTTTACACCCAAAATCAGACATGCCTGAACACCTTTACAGAACCACCAGAAAGTACAGAAGCTATAAAGCTATTGATCACCATGAGATCCTTAAGCATTTGAGTTAAAATTTCCCATACAAGTATACTGCACCTCGTCAAACACTTTCAATGTCAAAAAATCGAATTTCCTCCTTCCTACGTACCACTACACATTAAAAGACAGTTCAACCACCTCTAGCGGGCCACTCTAATATGCTTAGATCATCTGTTACAAAACATGGCCACTGATTAGGCATAAATACAAACGGTCTTGTCATACCAATAATGTCTACAAAAGTGCACTGAAGTTGTTGACATACTGACAAATTCGAAAAATTGTGTGAATCAATATCACTAGGAAGATACTTATTTGGACAAAGTTGGTGTTGGTTACTTATTGCTTTCCAATTCTTTGTAACTTCCCTACCATCTGCAGATCTAAACCTACATCCACTTTCAAGTGATTCATTTAAATGGATACTATACATAAGCAGAGGATCTCAGGAACCCCATTCTAGCATGGCATTGTAAGCTCTTACTGGGTGACTGGATAATCCATTTAATCCATTGACATTTTCAAGAGCTAAAAACTTTACAAATGTGCAAACCAAACATACATATTATATATACACATCTCTATTTTCTACATGTTCCATCACAACTAGGCTGCAGTGAAATATATTTAACATACATTTAGCTCGGGTTTAAAAGGAGGACACATCGAGGAAAAGCTGGCAGTTAGTGTCAAAGGCAACCAAAGACAATAGGAAAGTGGGAGGGGAAAAAAAGGAAAGATTCCACACGTAAAGATGGGAAGACGATATGTGAGCAGCTTCAATAAGGACTTGGACTATGCAGCCTGCTTCATCACCCAACGGGACAGCTGTGAAAAGGATCAGAGAGGAGGCTCCTTGAGTTCAGGGATGAGCTGGGACCAGCTGATGTTCCCCATCCCCAGGTCATCATCCTCCAGACCAGAAAAGCTGATGTCCACCAGGATCTTGCTCAGGCTATCGTTCATCGTGTCCAGGACCAGACCCTCTGTCAGGGAGTGGTTGGCCAGGGGTGTCCCCCCCACCTGGAGCTCTCTGGAGCAGCCCTGGAGCCGCTGCGGGGAGTAGGAGGGACCCCCCGCCATCGAGGAGGAGCGGGCTGACGTCAGCAGCTCGCGGGGGGAGTTGAAGAGGGGCAGCTCCTTGAAGGGTGTGCTGCTGAAACTGAAGGGCGTGAAGTCGTGGTGCTGTGGGGTGAGGCTCGGCCCCCCGGGTGTACGGATGGGGCTGAAGTCCAGCACGCCACGGCTCTCCTTCCCCAGAGGGGTCACCTTCCAGGGCTCTGGCAGCACAGGGGGCTTGCTGGGGGTGGAGGAGGCTGGGTGGCTGCTTTTGATGGGGGTCTTGAAGGAGTACTGCCTGAAGGGGCTGTCCGGGTCGGGCCGTTGGTCCTGCTCGGCATCGCGGGTGTCGTGGAAGGTAGAGGCCGAGGCGTCGGAGGCCAAGCCCGAGTCAAAGAAGGTGCTGTTTGGGAAGAACAGAACAGGCTCCTCGATGGAGGGTGACGACCATGCGTTGCTTGCGCCGTGAGCTACTGGTTTCTCGTCTGGCAGCGGCTGGCTGGATGCTCCTCGGGGGCTCTTTATTCAGGGGCACACACACCTGCTCCTCCTTCACCTCCTCAAGAGTGGAGCAAAACATGATTGTGGGAGTCTCGCTGTGTGTAACCTGTCAAACATATCAAACATGTAGTGTTATACGGTGTAGACACACACACGCACACACGTACTGTTCGGAAACACAAACACGCTTTCTCTCTTACCTTGGGAGCAATACGGACCCTCTTTCCCCCCAAGGACCTGCATTTCTGTGGGGGGGCTGGCATGGAGAGCTGGGTACTGGAGGACAGGTAGAGGGAGGGGGTGATGGGCAGCTGGATGGGGACCAGGTAGGAGTCAGTCCGAGGGAGAAGGGGTTTCATCCTCCTCTCTTAGTGAGTTGAGCGCAGGAAGAGAAAAGGTTATGTCCGTTTCTACCCTCTAGAACCCCCCTCCTTCCTATTATGCAAAAATCCCCATTCCACTCACCAGGGGCACCGGCTGTTTTCTTGATTTCAGGACCCATTCTCTTCTGCTGCTGTCAAGACAAAAAGGAAGAATCATGAATTTCCCGTCAATAATTTGTTCTCAAACGGCCCCTTTCTCTCCGCAGACAGCATCGGAGAGCCAAGCGTAAACTAGCCTGAGTAACAGTGCATGTTACTGCTGGCTACATACTGTTGCTTACTGACTCAATAGGTCTGCCTGCCTCTTTTTCTGTCTGCGTCTCACATCATCTGCTCCTGAAACAAAACTGCTACTTCAGATAGAAAAGACTAGATCGGGTTGGGGGGGGTGTCCCGTCTGACTGTCCTGTCCTCCCTGGCTCCCTGTGCTCTGCAAGGCTGTTCCAGAAGGAAACTAAAGGTAAAACCATCTTACTTGTTGGTCAAAGACCTGCATGGCCTGAGAGGAGAGGGAGGCGGCAGAGTCCCCATCAGGCTGGGGGGCAGAATGGGGAGGACAGAAAGATGGAAGCGGAACAGCAAAAAACAAGCCGTTAGCGTTATAACTACAAAGGAAAAAAATCTGGATTCACAGTCAAACATGACTCAAGTAGAGATACACTTGCTCAGAAAGACTTTGGAGAGTTGTGATTTGTGTTGTGCTATGTGTTAACATCTCCTGCCCCCATGCCTACCTTGTAGACCTGGTCCAGAGTCAGACATCGGTTGGCCTCTGGTCGGATGGTCCAGTAGGACACTTTGCCATCTTGTGTTGTTTCACGGATGAACATGTCATGGAGGGACAGGTTGTGGCGAATGGAATTCTGGTACAAAAGTAAAAGAGGATTTAAAAGGATGACAATCTAATGCCAACACACTGCTTTGTTTTCTAATATTGAATCTAAATCCGATTTCCTCAACAAACAAAACTATATATATATACTATATATATAATGAAATAATTTTAGTTTACCTTCCAGCCTGGCTTGGCCACAAATCTAAAGAAGGGGAAGTGGTCTTCGATCCAGGTGTAGATCTCTTTCAGGGTCATCCTTCGATTCCTTTTACTGTTGATGGCAAACTGGATCATGGCCATGTAGGAGTAGGGAGGTCTTTCTGACAGGGGATCCTTCATGACAACACTCTCTGTCTCTACTTGTCTGCTCTGTGGCTGCTGGAGAACAAAAGAGAAAAACCACCACAACAATCTCCTTAAAATAACTTGACATAATCTAGGAAAATGTAGAACAACAAGTAAAACATGTATAATAGCCGCCTTCTATTGTGTTCATTTGCTTCTCTCTAGAGCTAAACAACTGCAGCAAGTTAAATGGTTTCAGGGATGTTTGTAGTAGCATATTACACTTAAGTGCCATACATGACAGGCTGTCAAGACAAACAGGACAATGTTGGCAGTACACCCTGGAATGTGTGTGGCAAACAACAAAAACATCTGGGAAGCATATTTGAGGACAGGCTGTTGACATGTTCCCAGTGACAGACACTACGGTGACGAGCAGCCACACACCTGGACGTTTTGAGCACAGGCATCCTGGTTCTCCTTATCAGCCGGCTTCTTGGCTGGATCAGGGCCAATACCATCTGTACTCATTCTGCCCAGCCATTGGATGTTAGTCAGGCTGTCATCAAGTGGACTGCAATCAAGGTCCTTGTTTACTGAAATATAGGAAAAGGTAAATATCAAGCACGAATTGGCGATTTGACACTGAGCTGATTCCAATACCTGTATTTGCATAGGACATGGAGCTGTCTAATTGAATAAAGATCAAAACACTTGTTTTACATACATGGTTTGATTGTAGTGAGAGGCTTAGTATCCAGAAGGGAGTCAATGGCTGCTTCTTCCTCTGTCCGTGTGTCGAGAAGACCCAAACTAGTCCTGGTAGTGCACAACCCACCATCCAAGTTAGCTTGACAGAACGACCCATCATTTAGACTGCCACTCAGTAGAATGAACTTATTTGGTCCATGAGAGCCACACTCCTTCCCCTTAGCAGTGAGTGCTCGGATGACACCCTGAAGGTCCGCAGTTTTGGGAATGACGACAACTTGGGTGTCAGACATAGTAGGGTGGTCCATGATGCGGATGCCATCAGGAAAGCACTGACCACCTGAAGGCTGGGACGGTTCCTTGTGTTTAAGTCCATCGGGTCCATCATGTGAGGGCAAAGGATTATTTTGCTGGAAAGGCAGCTTCCTCCTTTTTAGGATCAATGGTCTTCTTGGGCTCTCTCTCATTCTGCTAGAATCACAGAGACTGGCCCTTTGTGCTCAGAGGTTGTCTACAGAAATGACAGTTAGGTGGTAAACGTATCGTAACCAGATAGCAAAGACGATGTAAAAAAAGATGGGTTAGTTGAATGGCTAGCTACATAGTTGAATTGGCGGTGTACCAGTTTATAGAGATGGTAACTATATATCTAGCTATCGACATTGGCAACAAAAGCTAACGTTGGCTATTTTGTAGCTAGTGTAGCTAGGCTAGCTACTTTTAGCTGAAAATATCCGTCTTTCAAAAATCAGCTTGGTTCTGATGCATTGTCTTCTAGAACACGTTGCCGTTGGTCAGCTAGTTCTCGAAGACACAAAAACACATTCTAAAATAGCCAATAAAGCAACGTTATCTCTGATTGACTGCAGTCTGTTGCTTGTTGTTAGCTTGGTTAGCCGGACTTCTAACATGGCTAGCAGCCTTGCTAGATAGCTAGTGCTACATTTGTTAACTAGCTGACTATCATGAATATAAACATACGAGTCAAACCTTCATATTACGATGATGAAACTGTTGAAAAACCTAGCTAATAATTTGAATTTGCTGGATATCTGCTCCATGCACGTCATGAAATGTTGATACAATCTGACAATAATATGAGATTTAAGTGTTATCGCTAGCTGAGAAAGTGAAACGCATATCGTCTCTCTTTCTGAAGGTGATTTTGAATTTTGGCGCAGTACGAGTTATTCCGGTCACGTGGTTTCCCATGACCCATGAAGGTCTACCCGTTTTATAAACCACATCAGCCTGAATGGGTGGAGGTTTTCCCTTTGAGCCAATAGACTCGTTTAAAACGAAGAATCCCGCCTAAGAGAGACATTACAACTCACAAAACAATTTCTCTTAGCCGGGTTTGGCATACTCAATTTGAAGCTAATCTCTCGGAGACACTATAACTCGGAAAACATAATTTCGTAAACCTAAAGGACTATTAACAAGTAGCCTGCCTGTCACACTGTTATGTTCATTTATTATAAGTACGCTGTCTTTATTTCAAGGTATGTCTGTTATTTGAACAAATGGAAACTAGCAAGACAATGCACTTTCTGTAATTGCTTGCCAGCAAACAGATTGATCAAATTCCACTTGTTTGTCCCTGGCCGTGGACACTAGCCTGCGTGATCATGATGGACACAGCTTAAGCACCGACGACAAGCTAGTATGCATCAAGATGTGTGTTAATCGATATGTACAATTCTCGTTTAACAATTGTGTCTGGATCTCTACAGGTCGAAAGCAATGACATCCAATGCCCCGACCCCGTAAATCACGAAAAAAGTCATTGTTGAAGTCGCCCCTCTCATTTTTGGAGCCACCACTTGATGGAGCCAGATACTATGATGTACCTCAAGTGCAGGCAGCACTCAATCCCAAATCGTTTGTGTCAGATGAGGAACGACAGAGCAACACGGCACTTACTTCTTGGGTAATTGTGTCCATGATGGTGTAAAATAATTGGAAATCAACTAAGAGTATTACGTCTTTACAGTTCCAGCTCTTTCTTGTCTCTCAGTATCTTGTCTGCTAATTTTTCAGGTGAGCCCACAGTTTGATCAAGTGCAGATTTCTGCAGTCCCACCAAGGCGAGGGAGGAAGGCCAAACCAGCAACAAGTATGCTGGACAGGAGTACTCAATTGTCTAGGAAATCTAGCGTTTGCAAGTTCCCTTCCTTGTCCTTCGAAAATAAGACTACATCCCAGGATCACCAACAAAACCATGCACCTGGAAATAAGAAAACAAATACAGTGACTGCCGTTGGGGGTAGAGGGGTTCAACAGACCTCAAAAGTCCTTAAGTCACCTCCGGACACAGAGACACCTAAATGTCGACCCTTTCTTAGGAAAAGGACCACTAAGGGGTCAAGTTTGTCTAGAAACACGACAAATGGAATTGCATCTACCTCCAGTCGAGGCTTAGAGGACCAAAGAAATCCAGCTGAACACATTACTGCTAAGCAACACAACAACCCCTCATGTTCTTCTATGACTCCTGGTTCAGAAAACACACACACCCCCAGGATGAGCAATGTTTTCACTCCACCTGATATAGAGACTCCAGAATTAGACCAAGGAGACCACAGTGGTCCATCCACCGCCTTTCTGGATCTCCTAATACACCCATCCCAGCCAGCAACTCCTCTGCACAGACAGACCCTTGAGACTTTGGTGGGAGACACCCCAGAGAGGGACTATGGAGTGAAGGTGACATGGAGGAGGAGGCAAGAACTAATGAAGCTGCTGAAGGAGCGAGGTAAACTTTCCACCTCAGAAACACTAATTAGTATCTAAAGTGAAAGCATTAAACATTTTCAACTTGTCAGTGTTGTTGTGTTATGGTTGATGCTAGTAATAATGATGCATGATGAATGAACTGTCAATAAATGGTTAATTAGAAGGGGAGTGCTGCTTTTTGCTTATACAACCACCTAGACCTACCGTGTTAAAAATACCATTCTATTCTATTTTCTTTTTTCAAAACTTTTTGTGGAGGTAGTCCACTGACCAAAAGAAACAGATTGGTTTGCAATAACAGTAAAGCCATTTGTGTGTGTTTGTTATGACTCATTGTAAATCGTGTTGATAAACTTATATATATCTGTCGACAATGTTACACAATCATTTTAGATAGGGTACCGCAACCCAACAATGTTAACCAATCACCTTTCACCTAAGTACCTCGATGTCCAATGGCATAGTCCGTTGTAAACGAGTGAGGTAACCAAGGCACAGGAACAATTCTTTTTCCAAGCGCGTGAACGAAAGTTGTCCTGCAGGCCACCAGCTGGGGGATCCATAGCAACCGTGGATAAACATGAGTTACTACAGCATAAGGTAGTCAATTCAAACCATATAAATATACGTTTCCGTGTCTGTTGTTATGCGTTTGTTGGCTCGTTTCTGTATTAGAAGCTGTCGCGTGCATTATTTGGAGTTAGACGGACATTTCTGTTGAACACAACTTTTTTAACAGTACTGTTGCATTGCGCCCAATCCGGGCGAAGATGTTCAAGTGAGCCAGCTAGCGCGCTAGCACGACGAAATTGCGAGTTACATTTAAGTATGTGTTAAAAGACAGCATAATACGAGTCGGTGAGTCTTATCGCTGAAATCTTTTCATGGGGATCGGTTTTGTGTTTAATCGCATGAATAGAAGTCTCGAGCTTGACATCTTGAACAATCATAAACGCTAGCCAGCTATTTGACTGCCGCGGCATTCACGCCAATGTTGCAGTCACTGAGTGGCTAGAAAAGCTAACGGTTTATAGATTTCAGAGACAAGCAGATGTTTGGTCCGTGCACATCTGTTTATAATGACGCGGAAGCTTGGTAATATTTCGTCCATCGGATATTATTTCGTTACAAAGGTAATCAAGAAGGGAACATTACGTTTGATCTCTCGCGTTACGGTGGCTGTGACATAGGAGCTTGAACCACTTCACTCCCTGGAGACTGCTCTGTTGAGTGCTGGTCGATGATTATAAGCATTATACTTGGCACATTAGGGGGGACACGATCGTCGCATTGCCTCTTGCCAAAACCATCTAGCTAGTGTCCAAAGCTAAGAAGTGACGAGATGAGCTTCAACAACACCAGGTGAACAAAATGTCATAATAAGTATAAAATGATTGGCATTGTGTAGCCTAGCGATAACCTAGAAATCGAACTATTACGCTTTTTATCGTTTGTGATGCATCATCAACCACATCCTGGTGTTGTCAGAGACAACCAGCATCTTGCAAAAGCTAGCATAAATGAAAAAAGGTTAGCTAGCCAAATTTACTCCAAGTGCCCGATAAAGCAATGGAAAAGCATGTATAGACCTTCCCCTCCCCTCAATTCTTTGCACAAAATGCTGTATATACTACAAATTCCTGGTCAAAATAATAAGGCACCTCCCCCACATAATGTAGTGGAATGTAGAATGGATTGAGTTGTTGGAGACATTTCTATTCAGAAATCATCACCACAAATGGCTATAAATCAGTCTTTAGCATACAACATACTAAAGTCACTCTGTACAGATAACCATCCATATTTACCTATACTGTACCTATAAAACCTACTGTGCTTTTAATGGCCTACAGAAACAAACCTTAACCCAACATGAGATGAATGAAATGGGGAAGCTTGGTGTTCAAGTTGAGACATGTTCTTTGCCTGTCTGCCTGTAACATTCATCCAGTCTGCTCCAGGAAAGAGGTGTCTTACATCTGACCAGTAATAGTCTTTCGGGAATGGCAGATTCTCTGCAAGCTGTCTTTTCATGTTAGCTGATCATGAAAACAGGTGCTGGCCAGCCATATGATCAAAGTGTGTGTGCGTGTGTGTTCCTTTTCCTGTGTACAGAGTCTAGTAAGCTGTGGGTCTCTACTTGAATGAGGGAGAGATTACAATCAGAGTGTAGTAGCTCCCACCCTTTCCTCTTCCTGCTACTACTATTGGGCTGGGATCATTTGATTTAATCTTTTAGCTCCACTGAAATATTTCCAGGGAAACCTCTTTAAGTGAAGGGGTAGGGAGGCAGACAATCATCCAGGCACATGTGTTACCTTGTAGGCTAATAAACATAGATCTTGTTGTCTGTTTTTGTCGGTCGGTGGTCATTGGAGATGGTTGCTGTGCCTTCTGTAGCGTAAAGGCTGTATGTTGTGTGAGGAACATACAGTACGCCTAGACGTACATATTTTGATTGAGCTGTAATTGGACAAAAGTCCTCACTCCAGCTGCTTCTGTCCAATAAGGCTTCACAGATGACAGCACACCTGTAGCCTCCTGCAAATATACCGGTATGAGGAAGTCACTTGAATGTTATCTCTTATGCTATTCATGTATTCAGTAAAAACATCTCTCACAAGCCTCTCTTGTAGTCTGCTGTCTTTCATGTTCGGTTGGTCACACCACAAGGCTCTCTCCTATCGAGCTGTTTTTGTGCTTGTATGGTGACTCACTTGGTAGTGTGGGTTATGCCAGCTTCTGATGGGTGAGTGTGTGGAGTGCTGAACATTTGGGCTGTGAGTGGCCTTTTCTATCCTGTGTCAGAGGCTGGAACAACACCACTCAGTGTGTTGCACATAAGCAGCCCAGAAGCAGAGCTAAAGGTGTACATATGTCATCACGAAGAAGAGCTTAGTGGTTAAAGGATTTGATAGCTGATCAAGAGGTTGCAGGCTCAAATTCTCACTGTACTTCACTTTTGAGAAAAGTTACAATCTAGCTCCTCTACACATGGTGGAATATATTCAACGTTTTCAATCATTGCAACCACACAACCACAGAGAAGGGCCTTTGTTTTGGCTTCATACCCGTGTGTACTGTAGACTTCCACTTTCCTTTCACCCGGCAGTGCGGTTGTAGTACACTTAACACATCGACTTAAGACTACCCTGGACTACAAGCATGTGACCGGCTACTACTGGACTGTGTGCTAGACTGGAAAGGTCAGCGATGCTTTCCAGCTGAGGGAAGCATTTGATTCAATTGAACTTTCGGTCTTCTTAGCTCGACACATTCCTAACACATATGGCTCAGTGGCTTGAGCAATCCACTGACTTGGTTGGTCATGACTGGACTGCACAAGAAAAACATCTTTGGTATTTTGTAATCATCCGGTTCATGCGCCCCAAAACAAGCGTCCTGTTTTTTTATGCTTGTGAAGTTCCTCTTGCTTTCCTTTTGTAGTCCTCCTCGATGGTCTTTTATGATTTGGAGGCTACATCACAAGGAAGTACATTGTTGTCTGTTTGTGAACACCTAATGAAGCCGCTATAGGCTCTCACCCAGAGAAGAGCACAGGGATGTGTATTTGGGATACCTCTAGGATGGGATATTATAAGAACACTTATCTCAAGTTTCCGTCATTTGTTTTGACATGGTTTAATTACTCCCTCAGGTGTGTGATTCCCCAGGCTGTCCTTAGCTGACCTGGATGAGACTCACTGTTGTGTACCTAAATACACACACACACACACACACACACACAGAAAAACGGACAAAAAGTTCCAGTTTCCTAGCAACTGGACCACAGTCATTGGTCACTGACATAGATCCAAACATTTCTAAATGAGAAGGCAGTTTATGATTCCACTACTTGAGAATAGGCTAAGTAGCATAAGCATTTGTTTAACGTTCATGTCTCCATATCTTTAACCCAGTTAAACTGAACTAAGAACTAACCGTCCAACAAACACATCGGTTTCATATGGCTTTGGTTAGCTGAAGTGAGCCTACAGTTTTGGGGTTGGGTTATAGAAAAACATGGCATTTTCAATTGAGCTTCAGTCAAAAAAAAACTCTCAGTGACTTGAGTTTTGAAATGTGTATATATCCACTTTTGGGTGAGGAAATTACGTGCGGTTTCATCATTCGTCAACTCTAATGAGGAACAAACTTGACCAGAACAGTTAGTGAAATAGGCACAATCTCAGTGTTTATAAGAAAGGGCTCAGCTGTCTTCATTTGATTATTTTCTCTACAGTTAAACAAACATACTTTTTTTTGGTACAAGCCTGACTTTGATTACTAGCCTTTTCTAACAATCGTACTCGTCATAGTAGTTTGGCTCATCATACACCACAGATTGCAAATCACTGTTTGGGGCGTGTGATAAAGAGTATTTCTCTGAGTGTGCAGTCATGGCAACAGCTCTTGGTCTCCTAGCTCAGTCACCCTAGGTTGTGAGAGCTTGTCACTCCCCGAGGCAGCACCCCCTCCCTCGGGCCTCCTGGCCTCATCGGAGCAGGTATCTAGCAGGACCATACATGTGAATGAATGCCATTCAGCCCTGGAGTCTGAGCTAGCATACGGGTGTACAGCAGCAGCAGCAGCAGTGACATGGATACTATAAAGAGTGGGGGCTCTGAACAGCCTGTCTACAGCCGCTGGTCCTACAGGTACACACACGCGCACACGTTTCCGTACGATGCTGACACGAGTGATGTACACTAGTTACATACGCACATTGTAACAGCTAGTGTGTTGCTTCTGCTTTTTGTAGAATGTATGGTGTGACAGGATTAGAAAGTGAGACTTTGTGGTCTGAGACTGTCACCAGCTTGTTACTGCCGCTCTGCGCCCTCTGCTCTGTCCTGCTCTGCTCTGTCCTGCTCTGTCCTGCTCTGCTCTGTCCTGCTCTGCTCTGTCCTGCTCTGTCCTGCTCTGTCCTGCCCTGCTCTGTCCTGCTCTGCTCTGTCCTGCTCTGTCCTGCTCTGTCCTGCTCTGCTCTGTCCTGCTCTGCTCTGTCCTGCTCTGTCCTGCTCTGCTCTGTCCTGCTCTGTCCTGCTCTGCTCTGTCCCTCTGCTCTGTCCTGCTCTGCTCTGTCCTGCTCTGTCCTGCTCTGTCCTGCTCTGCTCTGTCCTGCTCTGTCCTGCTCTGCTCTGTCCTGCTCTGTCCCTGCTCTGTCCTGCTCTGCCCTGCCCTGCCCTGCTCTGTCCTGCTCTGCTTTGTCCTGCTCTGTCCCTGCTCTGTCCTGCTCTGCCCTGCTCTGTCCTGCTCTGCCCTGCTCTGTCCTGCCTCTGCTACAGTTAAGGATCTGTGTTTGTCTCTCATGTTTCTGCAGTCATGTCGTTACTTATTCAAGGGGCCAAGGCTGCTGTAACAGGAGTGCGTGACGTTGAATGTTGTATGGTTGCTTCGGGTTTTGATCCCCTCGTATGCTGTAACCTAGGAAGCCATAAGAAGTCATCCTCCTGAGTTTAAAGCTCTCCAAAAGGACTTCTAGCTCAAAGCCTTCAAAAACCAATGTTCAGATTGTGCGTGCATTCATGGGTGTTTTCACCATTGTAGCCTATCTCCAGATCAAACCATTCATGGGTGTTTTCACCATTGTAGCCTATCTCCAGATCAAACCATTCCCTCTTGTCAGGGGTGATTTAGTGGATTAATTTGTATACTTTTAATCATGTTGCTTTGCTTTAATAATTTACCAAAGGGGAAATTTAGATGATTTGAATCTGTTCGACGCCACTGCAATCCTTATGCATCATGCATTACTATAGCATTGTCTTTACATTGACAAAGGAGAGCCACTGTTTGTCTTCTGCTAAACTCCTCACAGCCAGGTCTACATCTGAAATGGCTTTGATATCCTCAGCTGAATGCAGTTAGTTTCATCCTCATTCTGCTTTCACCGAAAGCTTGAGGAAAGGGACAGGGTGGTGGTCAAAGGCATTCTAAAACGTGTTGTCTTGACAGCTTGAAAGCACACAGCTGTCTTCACGTTGTGCCCCGTTTTCAGGAAATCTTGACAGCATTGTGCTAAAGCAGATTCCCCTTTCACTGGGGAAACAATTGGCTGCAGTTTTTAATCAATGCTCTTCAAGGTGCAGTGTTGACGGAGGTGTCCATGGTTACCTCGTCGGTGTCACGCCACACAGACGAGACTGTCTCTCCTTCCTACTCACCTACGCTGTGACAGTAGTGAAACATTGATCTGAAACTGCGTGTGTGTGTGTGGGATTGCTGGGGATAGAGGTCGCTCTATGCTGGTCTAAGTGCAGATTAAAGTATTCAGGATAATACCCTGTGAACTGTGAAGGATCAAGTGTCCTTCACACAACATCTGCCCGACTGCCCTGCTGTAGAAACAATCACGTTATACAACGTGGTCAAACAGACATTAACTAGCCTAAGCCTATTTGACTTTACAGTATAGGTTGAAATGAGACCTAGGACTTTGTACAAGCGTATTCTAATATAAATAGAACAACCTAGTCTGGTGTGCTTGGACATAGTTAGCCTGTGGTTGATCGTACATGCAAATGTAGCCTACTTTTCTCAAATATGAATGGAGGTTTGTGTCCGTTGCAAATGAACTTCTTCCTTTGCTTCTTGTCTTGCCTCCCTCCCCTGGCCCGGTGCCACCCTGCCCCGCCCCTGAAGACCCTCCAGCTCCTCCAGCTTCTCCTCTACCTCAGCTGCAAGGTAAGACGTCCCGCCACTGCCAGCAACCATGACATGGCACATGTAATCAAAGATCCGCACACACACCGATTTCTTGTGTCCCAGCTCGGACTATCGGTTTCCTTGCACGCACTCCCCTAGCACGAGGCTTTCTTTGGAGAGAGCCATGTCAACTACAACCCAGTAGGTTCCAAAGTAAAGTGAAAGCCGAACAGCATGAAGCGTGTAAGACGTGTAAAAGAGGTGTAGTGTCTACATGTGTGAACTTTGTTCTAACTTAAAGAAACGGATCTGTACTTGGATTTCTGATGGCCATTTTACTGCCAAGTCATGCTTGCATCCAGTCCTTGTGGGGAAGTCTAAGGCATACAGGCCTGCTAATCCCTATGGCAGTAACCATGTCCACCAATCCCCTTCTCACAGCAGAGGACAACACCCACCTCTGCAGCTCCTCTTCTCTGAGGTCTCTAGCTGGACAACTGTTGCTGGAGTCAACACACCCCTCACCCCCTTGCCCTAATGACCCTACCCGGGTGTGTAATTAACACCTCCCTTCACGCTGTAGTCTGGGCTTGGTCTGACACCAGCTGCTGCTCTGTGGGGTCTCCTAGAAGTAACCTCCCAATAGACTGACCTCCATCCCTGGACCAGCAACACCACAGCCACTCAGAGTTCAGAACTAGCATTAGCATGCTAACACTGTCATTCTAAGGGCTGTGCATGCTTGCACACACGGTCACATTGTTGGCTAATCATGACACATCTCAAGAAACGAGAGCTACCAAGTCCTTGTCCGTGTCCAGAATGGATTTGAACATCGACCAGCTCAGTTGCTTTGTAACCCCGTCACAGCCTCTGATTGTTTTACAGCAGGAAAGAAAAATGGTCTCTAATGATCTGCTATCAAGACAGAGACAGACCCTGTGCAGACAGCGGCAGACCCTGTGCAGACAGAGACAGACCCTGTGCAGACAGACAGACCCTGTGCAGACAGAGACAGACCCTGTGCAGACAGCGACAGACCCTGTGCAGACAGACAGACCCTGTGCAGACAGAGACAGACCCTGTGCAGACAGAGACAGACCCTGTGCAGACAGAGACAGACTCATACAGACAGACAGACAGACCCTGTGTAGACAGACAGACCCTGTGCAGACAGCAGCCTCCTACGAGGGTCAGATGTTTGAGAGGTTTCAGACAGGAGGACAAACCTATGTTCCCTCGCCCTCTCTCTCCCTCCTCTCTCCCTCCCTCCCCTCCCTCGCCTGGCATACGCACACCCACACTCTCTCTGAACACCTACAAAGAAAGTATGTGTGTGTGTGTGTGTGTGGGGATGTGGAGCAGAGATTGACTCCTTTGACTGTCTGTCTGAGTAGTGTCCTGCTGCTGCCCTTCTCCCTCCACTCTGTAGCTAAGCAACATGGGGCTCACTGGTCCTTTCATAGGTGTCCAGCAAGAGTGCCCGTTGGACCCAGACAACAGGCCACTCACACAGCCGGAAACCAGACTGTGAAGAATGAGAATGATGTTGTGTGTGTGTGTGTGTGTGTGGTTCTCACCTATCCGCTATCCAATCACCAAGTTCACTGTGACATTCACGCTAGAGCAGTTAGCTTTGTTGCAGAGCAGGAAGCTGTATTTCCAAACATAGAACTGGTTTCATAAGTCCCCCATATAGAGTTACCAATATATCTATTGAATGCATTCGATGGGGTATACATTTATGTGCCTCCCGGGCTACACAAATAACACTTGGTTTAATTGGATTCCACACAAATGACAAGCGAAATCAAGTGTTCAAGCACGGGTGATCATCTGGGCCAATCCTTAGGATGATGTTAAACATGTTAACCTCATCCTCGACAACACACAGCTGTGGCTTCGCGAGCTGTTCCAAGGTTCTCCTCCTTTCCATCATTTACATCTGTGTTGCCCTCTAGTGGAGAAATCTGGAAAATCCTTGGTTTGGGTGAGCTTCCCTGGAACCTGCCTGAGAGGTGCAGCTGTTAGGGTGTCGTGAGTCACACTGTCCTGAGTCGTGATGAGAGTGCATGATGACCCATCCCCTGCCCCCTCTCTCTTCAGTGCCCTTGATGATGACAGCACCAGTCTCAGACAGCAGAAGCTGGAGAAGCAGGTAAGCAGCACACACACACACACACATATTCCCATAACAAGGTTTCCCACAGAAAATGTGCTAGTTAAGGTGGTAGGCAAACCCCACCCTATCACCCTACCTTATTGTGTGTGCGATAGACTAATGATAAACTAAAGCGTTCTGCAGAAGAGTAAGACTGGCTTTGGTCACTGTTTGGAATGGAAGGGAGAAAACAGGACAGAGTAGCACAGCGGATATCGCTATTAACATGTTTTTGGGACAACATTAGTTAAGGCGGCAGGCGTGTGTTGCTTAGGAGGCCGCCGTTAACTGGAAAGTGCTGCGGGAAACCCTGCATAAACACCAACACACATTAGCACAGCTGTTCAGCTTCTCTAATCAGCATGAAGTCATCGTGGACTGTCATGTTATCAAATGTGAAGTCCCGCCGCTGCCAAAGTGCTGTGGCCACCAAAAAAAAGACGAATCTCCAGGCTTGCATCAACCTTGTTTTGTGCGCGTCAGCAGCATTAGCTCGCCCCAACCTTGTTTTGTGTGCATCAGCATTAGCATCTCAGTGAGAAGATGACCTTGTTTTGTCAGTTTAATGTCACCCAGAGAAATAAACACTTCTGGCACACTGGTCAACACTGGGATTAGTGTGGTGATTCATGTCAGGCAGAGGACCTACCAAGCAGCTCAGAGCTCTCTTCATCCAATCACACTTTTTTGACATGGGAAATAGGACATGGCTTCAAAACTGAGATTTCTCTATATTGAACATAACTATCATTATGTCACACTATACCTCTCCCTACATCACATACATAGCTATCCTCATTTCAGTATATTTATCCTAAAAACTCTCAAAATGTGATATTTAATGCAGACCTGGATGCAGTGCTCGCCATGTGTGATGTTGGGTGTACAACTGTCTCTGTCTTGATACACTGTGTGTATGTATTCCAAAGCACTCCTTATGTAATGAATACACTCAAATTTGGAGTACTTGGTCTCTACAAAACTAGAACCAGTCCAAGACAAGACTGTGCTGTGCTCTGCTGCTCTATTTAGTTCCCGTGTCCATTCATCCAGAACATGGAGCAGAACTGCAGTCGCCCCTCCCCTCATCCCCTCATCCACTCATCCTAATTGTTTCTGCTTCCGCCTCTCTTTAAGTATTATGAACAATTAATGACCACTAACTACCACCACCACCCCCCCTCTCCATTGTCTTTATCTCTCTCTCTCTCTCTCTCTCTCTCTCTCTCTCTCTCTCTCTCTCTCTCTCTCTCTCTCTGTCCCTCTCTTTCTGTCCCTCTCTCTCTGTCCCTCTCTCTCTGTCTCTCTCTCCCATTGTCTGTATCTCTCTCCATCCTTCTCTCTCTTCCCCTCTCAGGAGTAGAGTGCTAATGACTACTGATTCAGTTGGAGACAGTGAACGAACACACACACACACAAGCCCACTTTAAGCTCTCTCATACAAACACACACACACACACACTCACTCTGGTGAGCTGTGGAGAAGAGGCAGGCGAGAGAGTGCGCTAGACGGACGTGTGGTGTTGAGGCAGTCGGTTGTCTAGTCTTCCCGGGAGAGGAGGGTCAGGGAGACCGAGTGATGCCCTGCAGAGGTGCTGCTGCCTGGGGGACCGTTTAGAAGTCTCCAGCCTCTCAGAGCAAGAAAGGAACACAAAGCTGTTGGGTCCACAGGGAAACTGTTCACTTCGATTCACCGCCGTTCACGATGTCCATGGAACGGGTCGGTAATTATTGTTTGGTTTCATCCACAGTTTAGACATGAATGTTTAATGTAATGCAGAACGTGTCTAGAATTGAAGGAGCTTGATGGACAGCGTCGAATGCCTTTGGCTCCATGTTGTCGGAAGTGTTGCATTCTTGTATAACGTGTGAAGTTGTACACTCCGTACGTGCTCGCTTGCCCGTGCAGTGTGGGGAGCTGGGGGCTCTATCTCATCCACCACCCCGTGATATCATTGTTCCAGTCTCCTCCTGTGGAGATATCCCCTGCTGGGTTCTTATCGGGTGGTATTTTCATTAGCTCCCTGTTTAGTTTCACGTTCCCCCTCAGTGGAGACGGGACCAGCCGAAGGGGAAACACATCCTCTTCCCTCAAGCGCTTCGAGCCAGCGTAGTGAAAAAAATGAAACGTCACAATGGATTTGTTTTAAAAATAGCCCTTTGCCGTCTTGGAGAACGTCGGGGGGAATGGGGGAACGCCAGCGATCCCCTGTAACACTGCTCACGGGAGGGCCGACGCCGCCCCGAGGCATCCCAGGGGTTTCAAAGTTTGAGTGTTCTCTAGAACAAAGGCAACAGTTGCCCCTCAGATGTAGATGGAGCAGTGCGCACGGCGCCTGGGGGGGAAAGGAACTCGTTTGTGGCATGGAGGGAAGAATCGGGGAAAGGAGTTTGAATACGAGAGCAACAAATGAACAGTCTGGTCGTTATGATAATCCATTCTGATGTTGAATTTGTTTGCCGCTTTATTTGTAGCCGTGTAGACAAGTGTAAGTCTCACTCTTCTTAAAACAAAAGCCTTTTGAGGTGTTAACCAGACCCTGGCTGAATAGCAGATGAAGCAGCCTTTCATCTCCTCTTTGATTAGCATGTTAATCAGAGAGGAGCTGCCAAGTCTGTCTTGGTCACATTGCAGGTGTAGTCATGTCACACTGGACGCTGCAACCTTTATTCGCACTGTGCTTCTGTGTGTGAGTGTGGTTGTGTGTATGTGGTTGTGTGTGTATACGTGTACACGTGATTGCATGAACTTGAAACACACTTGTGCGAACATTTGTTCCCTGTTTGTGTGTATGTGTGTGTGTGTGTGTAAACCATGTGTGTGTAGCACGCTCCTGCGTGCGTGTGCAAGTGCTGGAACCCCTAACAATGCGTTATGAAAGCTTCTGGGCTGGTGAATGGGAGAGACCTCGTCCTGTTCCAACTCACTTCACCACCAAACCAGCGAGTTGTTTTGATGCCGGCTCGCTAATTGATGCGGTTACGTAAGGCCCAGCCTGCCTTACCAGGGACGGGGGCAGCTGGAGGGCCATTTGACTGATCCTGTCAGATGAGTCCACAGGACTGGAAGATTCCTTCGATTGTGCCACCTCTTTAAAGACGCTGTTATGCCATGGAGAAATCCCAATACAGCGCAACACTTTCTTTTTCTAACTGTCAACCGCAATAACATGTACATGGTAACTTGTTCTTGCAGAGTCTCTCAGTAGCAGCCTCTTCAGTGGCTCTTGTTCTGACAGTGCTGCAGTACAGGTCCTGGACCTGCTGTCTTTCGGTAGGATTCCCATCCTGCTTCTCAGGGTAGCCTTCTCCAGTCCGCACCAGCCCTGACAAGTATTGTGTTTCATTCAGTGTATCTTGATCGTCTTTCTCTCTCTCCCTCTTATTCTCTTTCTCTCTCTCTCTGTCTCTCTCTGTCTCTCTGTCTCTCTCTCTCTCTCTCTCTCTCTCTCTCTCTCTCCCCCTGTCTTTACCTTTCCCTCTTCTCTTCACTCTCTCTCTCTCTGCTTCGTTCTCTACCTCTCTCACTTACCTTTCTCTACCTCTTCCTTTCCATCCTTCCCTCTACCTCCATCCCTCTCTTTTCTCCGTCGTGAAATGACGACAAAGAGCGGTCGGAAGCATGAAAAAGATTTCAAGGGCAGGATCCACTTCACTCTCAGGCACTAGAGCCTTCCGTTACCATAGGAACCTTGCGCTCAGATCCATCCCCTATCAGGGCAAGCCAGTCAGAGCCACCGGCCTTGTTGCTTCTCAGCTTTGTCTATTGGCCGCAGCCAATAAAGCACCAATATCGATCTTGAAAGCTTGACTCGACCAAAACGGGCTCATCTGCCCAAGAGTATGATAATATGTCTGCTGTAGGTAGGAGAGCAGGAAGCTTTTAAGAGGCTAGTGGTGATGTTGCCGGTCTCATCATTTTGTTTGTCTGAACAAGGCCGTTCAGTGGTCGTTGTATCTGGGGCGACTGTGATGAGCCGTAACAGGAGCGTTCATTGATGAAGCGATGAGCGAGGCTTCATGCTCACGTCCTGAGAATTGACACTGCGGGAGAGACGGCAGCCTTCGAACCCTTCGCAGTGTCCCGCTTCGCCAGTCACCCCTGCTGTTCCCCTCCCCGTCCACAGAGGGCGCTGCTGGAGCAGAAGCAGAGGCGGAAGCGCCAGGAGCCGCTGATGGTGCAGCCCAACCCGGAGGCGCGTCCGCGGCGCTCCAAGCCCAGGCGCAGCGAGGAGCAGGCCCCCCTCGTCTCGTCTCGTCTCAGCAGCACCAGCGACGTCATCATGGACGGTACGCCTCTACGTTAGCTCGAGGGACGCAGGGCCAGGGAGAGCTAGATACGCCAATGTGTCTCCAGGTTCTCCCAGGGGGTTTGTTCATCTAGTCGGGTGTGGTTCTCAGTCCCACTAGAGCTGAACTTGTGATAATCATAAGTAAAACTGTGTGTGTGTGTGTGTAGCTGCTTCAGATGCGGAGAGCGAGAGATGTTTGGATCAGGAGCCCGAGGTGCCTAGACCTAGGTCCACTAGACAGAGAGAGGCAGACAGGGACCCTTCAAAGAAGCTGGTCCTGGATGAACTAAAAGGGCTGGCCGAGGAAGGTAGAGCCGAGAGAGAGAGAGCGAGAGAGAGAGAGAGAGAGAGAGAGAGAGAGAGAGAGAGAGCGAGACAAATAAACAATGTAGCACTTCAGCTGTCAGAATGGAAGGTCATACAGTGCAGACAGATTTTGAGGGACGCGTGTGTGTGTGTGTGTGTGTGTGTGTGTGTGTCCTGTGCGTAACTGTTCCAGTTCTCAGGGTAACTAAGGAGACGCCCGGGCACCGCTCGTCTCTGACACAGAGGAAGGCCCGGAGAAAAGACAGACGGGGTTACCCAATGATACGCAGTGAAGCATTCACATGTTCAGGCAAGGACAGGGCAAGCTCCAGAAACACATCAGAGGTCAGGGATACTCAGACTGCCACTCTTACATCATAGATTATGATTATGTCTTTTACCAACCCTCATGGGTGCTGACCTAATGTAGAAGAGTTACTAAGCAGTGGGTGACAAACAGAATATCTGTCATCCTCATGCTAGCTGGACAGTCATTACCACGCCTTCTGTTCCCGACATCGACTCACATACCAACAAGCTATTGAAGCTTTGTCAACAAATGTCCCCTTTCCTCCTGTAGGCATCGATGGTCCTGCTGCCTTCCTGGTGCCAGAACCCCCAGACCTGGGTACCAAGATCCAGATCCTGTCCGTGAGCCAGCCCCAGCCTCAGCCTCAGCCCCTGTCCCAGCCCAAGCCTCAGTCCCCCCCTGCGGATGAGCCGGAAAGGGATGGAGACACAGAGACACTGCTGGAGCCCAAGACAGACATCCATGAGCTGCTGCAGAAAAGAGGTGAGATGGGGAGGTGGGCCGGAGGGATGGGGTGTTGGAGGGTTGGGGGACTGGGGGGATGGGCAGTTAAGGGACTGGGGGGCTGCGTGAGGAGGGCTGGGGAGGACTATTGTCGGCCAAGACACGTCGTTGGTCCAGACATGTTTGTATTGGAGCTGTGAGCTTGTATTTAGGAAGAGGGAGTTGACATCCAGTGTGTTTGAAGAGCACTGTTCACACAAGACTACTTACTCCACACAGCAAGTAGGTCTATCAAATACGGCCTAGTTGTGGCTGGAAACTTGGCTACCAGCAAGGGAGTGAGCTAGTTATTTACCTCCACCGTTTACCCTGCCGATCCCCTGTGCTGCGCTGGGGGCGCACACACATACCAAGCAGCTCCACAGATACGGTCCTGTCAGGGCCCGAGGTGTCCCCTCTGCTCCCTCTCCGAGTCCACCGAGCTGAGCCACACCTGAGGGGAGGATGAGGAGTCAGAGTGACAGGGAAGGGGAGAGAAGCGCTGGGAGATTGCAGCCAGATGAGTGGCCTGAAGAGATAGAGAGGAGTGCGGCAGAGCAAGGGAGACTGGAGAGAGGAGTAGAGTGCTGGTGTCGAGGTGGGGCGAGGTGAGGTGATAAAAGCAATCTAGGATGAAGGTCAGGTCGGGCTTGCGTTTGTCTTTTATTTTTTTGCATTCCTCTTTCCATCCCCAGAGACGTCAGCACGATTGTTATGTTGTGGCTGTCCAGGGCAACCAGGCTTCTTCCACCCTGTGTGTGTGTGTGTGTGTGTGTGTGTGTGTTTTAGGGCAGCCTGTGTGTGTACTAGAGTAGCCTGTGTGTGTGTGTGCGCGCGCTTGGGCAGAGTGTGTGGCAGGGAGCAGAAAGAAAGGAGATTGATGATGACGCATTGCTGTGAAGTGGCTTGTTTCATGATTCGATGCAGCTTCATATGTTGGTTTCCCTGACTGGGTTTAAGGTCTCAGTCACCCTAACAAATAATTGCTGCCTTAGTTTTAGATTGGATATTCTAGTTGCTCTTTGTAAGGATGCTAAATATGTAAAAAAAAAGGCCACTGTTACATCCTTCTATGTTGACGAGATTCATTATAGCCGGAAACGTGTGCATGATTACTCTGGTCTAGAGGGGCTGATAATGGGATATTAGGCAGCCTACTTACCTATATTCATCTGTTCCCCGCCTGGAACACGAGTCTCGTGACACTTCCCTCTCAATTATGCAAACCATCATCAGTTATGTCACCTAGATTTAGCCCTGGGTCCCATCCTCAGGTGCCCCACAGGTGTTCCTGTCTCCTCTCCGTTTCTAATCCCTCCAAGGAAATGAACGTCAAAAGAACTCCACTGCATTTCCTGGAAGATTAAAGTTGACCATAATCGCTTTGAGCTTTTAACGAAGGGAATGGAGAACAAAGTGAAAGGAATACAATCTCCTTTCACAATCTCCATTCTCAGCGAGGGCTTCAAATAGAAATTGCGGACTGATTTATTTTCCGGTTTCAAATGATAATTATGGAGCCTTGTCTCATAAAGGTTGAGCAAGCATGATCAGGCTCCTTTGACATTTCCAACAATCCAATTAATGAAGCTTGTCAGCCATCCTCCGTGTTGTTTGCTGTTTTTAATTGGTGCCCTGGAGTCACGATCAAAGTGTAACATTTGGAATGTGTGTGTGTGTGTGTGTGTGTCATGCTAAGCACTTGTTTGGCATCCAGATGCATCTCCAGGGCTGGAGCTGAAAGGGAACGGGTGTGTCAATATTGTTTCTAGTAGTTCTGGTCTGTTACATCTTTACTGCAGAGGTGTGGGACTGCCCTCTCAGCTCCTCTCAGCCCTCCCCCTCCGAGGCTGGCCCTGCTCGTGATAGGGTGAACCAGCTGAGGCCCTCCCCCTCCGAGGCTGGCCCTGCCCGTGATAGGGTTAACCAGCTGAGGTCCAACCCTGAGGAGGAAGGGCCAGAGGGGTCAGGGGAGGGCCCAGAGCGCCCCCTGTCAGCCAGGGTGAAACTGCTTCAGTCAGGTAGAGTGCAGTGCTTGCGGTGGTGGATGGTGTTTGGGTGCGGTGACGCGGGTCCCTTTGTGTCTTTCACTCCATCTTTGCACTGCTATGTCACAGGTTGATTCGAGTGGTTTGACAATATGGCACTGACAATCGACATGGCACTGACAATCGACTGACACATGTTTTAACTTACTGTACTGTACTGTAACATACATTATATATATTTTTCTGGTTGAAATGCAAGAGGCATATATGCTTCTCGCTGACAGGCACAAATATGAGGAAACTGTCTGAGGCTTAAGGTTGTGCATAATATGCCTGCCTTGAGATTGGACTCAAATTCTTCCAACAAATCAAACTGACACAGCTGCAGAGATGGAACCCTCTCTCCCCCTTTTTCCCCGGCTCTGCTAACTTTGATGTCTACTTTTCCTCACCCCTCAACAGCACTCTGGTTTCCGTGGCAGCTTCAGAGTAATCCACAGAGCTAGAGCCGGAGTCTCGGCTGATGAATGTAATTAACAGTGAGATAGTGACGCATGTCTACTGCAGGCCCACTCGTCCAGATGTCTGACCACTCGTATGATGTGTCTGCTCTGCTGATGAAAGCACTCTGAGAGGAGTTCAGCATCTCTTCCTCGTCCTTTAAAACCCCTCGCAAATGGAGAAGGAGCTGAATAATTGCGGACAATGGTCTATTTCTATCTGTAAAGAGCGTCTTTAGTTGACAACGCCAGGAAAAGCCCGCTGAATTGAAAGGGGCTTATTTGGGACGCATTGTCAAGACTTGCCCTCGGACCTGAACATTGTGCTCTGTGTAGAAGACAGGCCCAGGTTGGTCATCAGCACATTCATTGGTGTCCATTTCAGTGCAGAGCGGGACCAACAGGGAGTCAGGTGGCTGAGCGGTTAGGGAATCGGACTAGTAAGTAAAACTAGTAGCCTAGGTTGCCAGTTCGATTCCCGGCCGTGACAAAATGACGTTGTGTCCTTGGGCAAGGCACTTCACCCTAATTTCCTCGGGGGAATGTCCCTGTACTTACTGTAAGTCGCTCTGGATAAGGGCGTCTGCTAAATGACTAAATGAAAAAATGAAAATGACCAAGATCCAATGGCAGAGCGACACAATAGCAGAGGCTAACTGCTGAACTATAACGGGGAACATGTTTTTCGGATCCAACTTCAAAAGACGCTGTGTAAATTCATCCCTTTGTGGTTAGCTTACATATTTTCTCCTCAATTATGAGTGTGGATGTTGCAGCTAGTTTGACTCCTCAAAAATATACAAGTCTGTTGAATCTTTAAGGAGGCACAGAAAGAGGGGCTTGAGCTGCATAATATAACACTTTTCCCATTGCAGAAATATTGCATCAGTTTGGCTCAATTTAGCAGAATTTCGTTCATTTTTAGTATCGCACATCAAAGTGTAAGTGATCAAGTAAAAAATATGCATATTCCATGTTTCTGCTAATCATAACCTGCAGGGAATCTCTTATTCTCTCACGTTTAAACAAAGCTCTTCCTCGGGGGATAAGAGAACAGGGAAGCCTTGGGATTATTACATGCATATGGATGTGCTCTAACTGTCTGCTTGGGATCATATCCTTTCTGGTGGAACAAGAATCAAGGCTTTAAGACCCAAATGTCAGATCTCCCAACCGCACTCAACCCTCCTCACTCCTCTGCCCCCCCTCGCTCCTCCAGGGCTCTCAGGCAGCATGAACTACGACGAGGCCAGCGAAGATGAGGAAGGTGAGGAGGAAGATCGGACCCGGTCCCTGTCCCCGAACACTGAGTCCACCAGGCCGGTGTCAGCCTCCAGCACCAAGTCTAACACGGTAAGAACCAGGCCCACAATCCTACTTCTGTTTGGCTTCCCTCTCGAAAAAACGATTGTTTACCGTATCCGTGTGTGTGTGTGTGTCAGGAGTACGTCACCACAGGTTCTCCCACAGCGGAGAGCCCCCTGATTGAGGTGGACAACCTGGAGGAGTTTGTGCTGCGTCCTGCCCCTAGGGGCGCCACGGTCAAGTGTCGCATCACCAGGGACAAGAAGGGCATGGACCGAGGCCTGTACCCTACCTACTTCATGCACCTGGAGAGAGAGGACGGCAGGCGGGTAGGTATCCCAATCTATGGGTCCGAGTCATCTCATTCCCAACCCCCCCAGTTGTCTTGCGTGTCATCGCCGAGAAACGGCAATAATCTCCTGGTGTGCGTTTGTGGTGTCTGCCAGCTGTTCCTGCTCGCGGGGAGGAAGAGGAAGAAGAGCAAGACCTCCAACTACCTGATCTCCGTGGATCCCACGGACCTATCACGCGAGGGAGAGAGCTTCATGGGGAAGCTAAGGCAAGACGCCCACCACAGACGCTCCGTCAGCTTAAGCAGCTGGTGTTAAAGGGATAGTCCAACCAAAACCACTAAATCATTCAGAGCCTCACTGTCACCTTATATTCCAGCCTTCTGGGTGAAGGGCTGTTGGCTAGACGTAAGAAGCTTCCAGATGTCATTGTGTTGTCCTGTTGGTGCTGCAGGTCCAACCTGATGGGGACCAAGTTCACGGTGTATGACAACGGCACCAACCCCTGCAAGAACCCCGGGACCCTTCTGGAGGAGAGCAACACACGGCAGGAGCTGGCAGCCATCTGCTATGTGAGTCCCTCACACACAGACACACACAGACACACACACACATGCAGACACACTCAGACACACACAGACACACACACACATGCAGACACACACACACACGCAGACACACACACACACACACACACACGCAGACACACACACACACGCAGACACACACACACATGCAGACACACACACACACATGCAGACACACACGCACACATGCAGACACACACGCAGACACACACACGCATGCAGACACACTGGTTCTAAACTGCTGTCTCCCTTCGCAGGAGACTAATGTGCTCGGGTTCAAAGGTCCCCGGAAGATGACCGTGATCATCCCCGGTATGAACATGAACTTCGAGAGGGTCCCCGTCCGCCCCACCAGCGTGAGTCCAGGCCTATGATGTCACTTCCTCTGTCACACGGACTAACAGGGGGTTATCGCTGCTGTCTCTGTGTATTATCGCCACATTCACTACTGACATCATCATACTCGCTGCAGGCCATGCTCATGCGTTGCCTGCCATTTCAGAACCAGCACATAATTACATAATTCTCATAATTGCAAATAATAATGAGCAATTTGTCCTCACACACTTCAGAGTGTGTGAATGAGTGTACAGTCTGTAACAGCTGTGTGTGTGTGTGTGTGTGTGTGTGTGTGTGTGTGTTCGCCGTGCAGGAGCAGGACAGCCTGCTGAGTAAGTGGCAGAACCACTCCCTGGACAACCTGATTGAGCTGCACAACAAGGCCCCGGTGTGGAACGACGACACCCAGTCCTACGTGCTCAACTTCCACGGCCGCGTCACCCAGGCCTCCGTCAAGAACTTTCAGATCGTCCATGACAACGATCGTGGGTCTAGTCCGTGTTTCTCCCTCTCATTTTCTCTCCCTCTCCCTACTGTAGATCAGGCCGTGTCGATCCTTGTTGTTCGTAGTTTCATGTGAGGTTCAACTGTCTCCTCTTTTTGACCCTGACAGCGGACTACATCGTCATGCAGTTTGGCAGAGTGGCCGAGGACGTGTTCACCCTGGACTACAACTACCCCATGTGTGCCCTGCAGGCCTTCGCTATTGGCCTGTCCAGCTTCGACAGCAAACTGGCCTGCGAGTGACCACACCGCCCCACTTCAGCATGATAACCCCCACACACACACACACACACTCGCCCCCTATCTCTCCACAGGACTGGGTGCCCGACCATTCCCCTGCTTCGGGGCTCAGACACAGATTCCCTGTACTGTTGACCAGTTGTACTTTGCCTCGGAAGGAAAACCATGAACTCTGCTCGCCTTCCTGCTAATGTCCTCCTAATACCGCCCCTCTCCCTGTCAGCGACTTGTCAAATCAAACTGACCAAGAGGAGGGGAGAACTTGGGTGAGACCCGTGTGGGCCCCTCGGATCAACAGGAACCATTAAACTACCACTGCACCAAGAGCGGAACTCAAGGCCATGACGCCTTTGTTTTTATTTGTATTTTGTGCAATGTTTTGTGTTTTAACCAGTTTGTACTTGCAGTTTTACAATGTAGTCATTGTTAATTGTGTATAAAGGGAAAGAGGACACAGTCCCCGACACTCCAGTGAAGGTGAACTCAAGCACAGAACATGCCTCGTCACTCACATCACACGGTATTAGATTTGAATGACTTGCTGCCTGGAAATTACCGTTGCATTATATTTTGTGGCAGATTGTTGTTAATGTTGCTTTTATTGCCTTCCTTCGTCTTTGTGCTCTTGCATTCATGTCACATCATGAGATTGTGACCATGTTGTTGATTTCTGCTTTCAAAAAAAAAGTATCCATGACATTTATATCCTTTCATATCCATTTAATACGTTATTATCACTCCGGGTTCCTGTTTAATCTGAGCAGAATCTTACTTAACTACAAATATCTGTTTGTGTTTTAGTGAAGTGTCTATAGTTTTTCTACGTAGCATGGTACTATAACGTCTCAGAAAAATACTATGTTTAAACCATGCAGGAAAACAGTTACGGAGAGATAAAGGGATTCATTTGATAGTTTCTGACATAATGTTCACTGTCCTATGAACTGAAAATGTCAACTAAATGTCATGTTAGGACAGGAAGAGAATATAATGGCCTATACTCAACCTTCGCCAAAATAAATCTATCCAACCATTACAAATGATCAGATTTCATAATACGACACAATACTGTCAAAATAATCAAACAAAAAGCTTAGACTGGAGCAATACATTAGTCATAGGGGTTCAGAATTCCTAGTTTCAGTCACAAGACCAAGAGTAAAACTACCTTCCAATGGATCTTTGGAAGGTTATTTTAATGATGTAATAGAATGTCTGCTTCTTATCAGCAGTGGAATGATTTCTCTTGAGGAAGAAAATGGTTGATTCCAGAACAACATGTTTCAGCGCTGATCATGTGTGTGCCAGTACCCTTAAGGAAGTTTAGCTTTTTTGCAAACGAAGGGAACGGTTTGATAGAACGTACAAGTTATTTAAATAATACAACTTTTACTATGAGATTTTTGGTAAATGACGTTCCATTCATAATCTAGTGTACTTTTATGGCATATGTTCCGATCTAATTTCATATGAATGTAAATTAAATGAATTTATTGTACGTGATTTAGACTCAAGTTGTTTCATTTACAGTAAGAAAACGTTTGCTTTATTTTTTTATGTACATACAGAACATTTGTGAATATTTGACATAACAGTTTATTTTCAAAAACACTACTTAGTCAAAATAACAGTTGGAAAACATACAAACACATCCAATGTTTACCATGAAGAAACTGAATGAAACTGGAAGCTGCATATCCTTTGCATTGACTTGATAATGGTTAAACTCCACTGGACCCACGCATCATTTGTGTTCATCTAAAGATAAAAGGTGATCTACTGCAGATACAATTTTCCTTTGAACCGAGTGAACAAAAATATTCAACAGTAAACAGTTTTGACATCTTATGTCTGGATCTCTGTAACTCGAGTCACAGCCAATCTCCTACAGAATGAACATTTACTTGTTAACAAAACTAACCTACTCACTAGGGCTCACACCAACTCCATCACCATGGGCAGCTCCCTGTACTTGATGAGGTAGTATGGGTAGCACTGGCACCTGTCAAAGACTACAAAGATGGAGGGGTTGGACAGGCTGTCCACACACGAGTCGTACAGGTTGCAGTTGTTCTTGCTGACCGGCGGGGGGCGGCGGCCCTTGGCCTTTCCCACGACCATCTTGCCCACCAGAACCTTGGCGAGGAACATGTGCTGGGTCAGGCTGCCAGCAGACGGGGAGGCGTAGCTGTTGGAGTATTTGGCGTTGCTGGCAAAGTAGGCACCGTAGCCGAACGACACCCCGTTGACCCCGGCGACGCGCGGGTCGATGTTGTTGTGGCAGATGTCTTCGATGTTGGCGCCTGGGGTCCCGTGGAACAGATGCCGCTCCAGCCCCTGCCCTGCCCTTGGGTCAGTCTTCAGCATGTGCTCCTTATGTCTGGGGCAACACAGACTTGTTAGCACAAAGTGCCCAAACACATTCGGAAAGACACTCACATGATTGTACATTGTTGTGTTTAAATGTGCTATAGGATTAACTCTAACTTGGCGGCATTAATCATTGTTACAGTGAAACTTGGAAAGCGTAGGTATTAGTCACTTCCTATACCTCTGGAACTTGTCCCAATGGAGGACGTTCTGAATCTGCAGGATGTTGAGGATCTCCACGCTGGTCTCTGGCAGGCTCTGGTGGAACAGGCGGTGGATCTTCTGGTGGACTGGAGAGAAGAGGGGGCACCTCCACCATGATGCTGTTCTGCTCTGGGTTTGGAGCCCACGTGGGAGGGTACCAGGTGGAGAACTCTTCCAGGGGATCCACGCTGAAGTTACCCGCCGGTGAATCAGCAGGAGTGGGGACAGTCAAAATGCCTGTCCTGTGCAGTGAGAGAAAAGTTTGGCCAATGTAAAAGTGCCTGTGGTCTACATTTAACCAGATTGGACTCGACATTAGCTAGATTGCACTAAGTATGGGGTTGACATGTCCCCCCCCCCTCCCCCCCACATTCAGACATGTTGTATTTGTTCCCATCCCATTTTAAACTCCCAGGAGTACATCGTGGACCTCCTCAGGTGAGGCAGCAGCAGTGGGCTGTACCTGAGGTGAGGCAGCAGCAGTGGGCTGTACCTGAGGTGAGGCAGCAGGTCGAGCACCGAACGGTAGGCCGGTCTCCGTCGGATCCTGCGCTCAAAGCCTGTGGTGACATTGGTCTGGGTCATGCTGAGGAGGTCCACGGTGTACTCCTGGGATCCGATGTGGAAGCAACATTCCAGACTTTCACTGGCCATCGTCTCCAGAAGGACCTCAGACACATCCTGCCAAAGCCATCACAGACACTCTGCTATCACTAAAGCTCAGTAATGACATGCAGACAGTCGAAGGACAGAAGAGGAGATTGACTGCTACAGAGAAAGAAGGCAATATTTTTGTGTGTGTGTGTGTGTGTGTGGTGGTGGGAATGTTTGTGTGGTTCTCTCTCTGTGTGTGTGTGTGTAATGTGTGTGTAGCTCTACCTGTTTGTACTCCTCCCAGTTGTGGTAGTTCCACCAGAAAAAGTGCCACTTGGTAGGGAAGTCGCTGTTCCAGGTTTCCTTGGTGGTGTTGGAGAGACGCCTAACCAGGTCATACTTCTCAGATTTGACAACCTCCATAGTGTCAAACGACAAGGTGACTATAGACATTCTGAAAGATATTCACAACACATATTGTTGGTAAATGATGTCCAAATGAAGTGAATTGGACACAAGATTTCACGTTGCTGAATAAGCTTGACATAATAAATGCATACATTTCATTCATTTGACACGTATACTTTCATCCAAAAAGACACGACAAAGAGTGCATAGAAGGTAAGGCAGAAGATCATGGACATAGTTTTAACAGTATTCGGTAAGAGTTAAAGTCTTCAGCTACCAGGCACAATGGACAAAAAGATACAGACCAACAATAACATATTGCTTACAGTAGCTGGCTAATTAAGGCAGAAACAAACCACAAATATCCATAGTGTATTAGAGTATGCTGCATTACTCTACTCACCCATCACGCAAGCTTATCTCGTCTCTGCTGACATCACAGTACAGCTTCTCCATGCGTACCTGGTTACAAGTGGAAAAGTCCACCCACTGATCGCACGTGCTGTTTCGCAGCTGCCAGTGGAAGGGGAACGGCGTGTGATGTTGCTTGCACTTGAGCCCAAGGAAACAAAAGTTGGTCAGGAAGTGCTCGCATATCTCGATGTCAGGGGAGTCCTTGGTGTGGAAGAGGCGAATGGCAAACTGGGGTGGAGTAGAGGTTGTCAACCGGGCCTTGTAGCTTGTGGTGGCTACAGTGCTATCTTTCTTGGCAGAGGTGCAGGGCTGAGTTGGAGGTTGAGGTTGCTTGATGATAAAAGGCAACGGGAGGATGACAGAGTTGGGGATGAGGACCTGGTTGAGGGTGGGGAGGCCGGGAGGGTGAGGTGGTAGGGATATCTGGAGGCTGCTCTGGGGGAAAGTGACCAGGACATTAGGAGTGTTCGGGTCTGAACCTGCGTGTTGAGACAGGGATTGGATGATGATTTGTTGAAGGCTGATGGCTCCGGTCTGGGGCTGGGTTGAGGTCAGGGTGGTCCTGGGTGTGACACCTATTTGGCTACACCGTGGGTTTGCCCCCGGCTTGGACAGGAGAGGAGTGAAACAAACATTAATACTGTAAGGTGTCACAGTCCATCCGATGTCCACTTGTTGTGAGCGCATACTGTCCCACACTGGAAGGCTGGTGTTGGTGTCTGAGGGCATCTCCAGAAGAAGAAGACGGGAGCTCAGGAAACTGACTCTGGATGACTCTGAAGGGGAATATTTGCGAGAAATCTCACTTTCCTTTCTCTTTTTCATCTTGCTTGTTGAGAGGTTAGTCGTCTTCTATAATCTGTAGAGAAACACGAGTTTAAAGCGGGACTAGCTACTTTAAAAACTGCAAGGGTATATCTAAAATGTATAATGAATTCAATGGTTTCTATTCCAAAGGCCTGACAAGTAATGGTCACCGTCTAAACTATCCTTTTGCTCACCTTTGAAAGAAAAATACATGTGCGATTTGCTAACTCTAGAGAGAGGCTATCGAGGGAATATTGACGGGTTTACACAACATTAAGTCAAACAATCATTCAAACCATCTTATATACAACGGTATACAAACATACATACACATCAATAACAATATATTAATTCTAACACTATCATAATATAGGTATAAGACGTAGCCTACTTCTGTCTTCTTCCTTACACTGCGTTGTGCGTTACTGTACCGCTGTGTCGACTGTCCTAATACAAGTTCACTTTACACAAGTTAATAGGCCTACAAGTCAAACGATGGTGGACTGATACATTCGTCTACTAACATAATTAAATGTAAACCTCCGCAGTAGTTCCCTCCGGATAATTTTACACATCATTTTAGATTCTAGTCGTTTGAGGGATCCACGTCAGTGGATCTGAAAATTCCAAGAGTGGTTTATTCCAGCTGCCCTCTAACGAAAGACAAAGTAGTAATAGTAATACCAATGATTATATTAATCAATTACAAGTAAACACAACAAATGACACTTTTAGTTGACATGCTTTTATTCTTGTCCAACAACAAACAGTCCAACAACAAACAGTTACTGATTGTCACAATTATATTATCTGAAACAAAACAAAATAACAATCGGAAAATACAAACTTAAGTGTAGTGACATGCAATTAATAATTGGATAGAATCTCACAATATGGTTAAGTGCTATCTTATATTATTTAAGTAATACATCAATGAGATGAAATAATAAAATATATTATAAATTGAGTTTCTCAACAACAATCAATCGTTTTTACAGAGACCTCTAGTGGCTCAATCCTGAGAGGACACTGTTTACATCCAACCCAGAAGTAGGGGAAGACCCTTTCAGAAAAGACGTGTTTGAATGTGTAGATGTTGGAGTTGTCTGCCGGATCAGAGAAAGACACTCTCCCCCTCTCACAATCCACCTGCACCCTGATTCTCTGAGGCTTCTTCTTCAGGTTAAGACGTGTTAGGGGGGAGGTCCCTGCAAAATACATCTTGTGGTAAAAGTAAACAGACAAGTAGCCATTTTTCAGCACTGAGGATACTTTTTCCTTCCTCAGGACAGATTCTTTGGCCACACCCAGGACCCAGGCTGTGTTCTCCCCAACCTCTACATCCCAGGTGTGTTTTCCTGAGGTGAAGCCCTCGTGGCCCAGCACGCCAGTATCAGGGTCAAACCTCTCTGGGTTTTCCGGAAGCACCTGTTTGTCATCACTGTCTCTCACACTCGTGAGGTCTTCTGATAGGAGGAGCCAGGGAGCAGCTGTGTTGGGGTCAAGGGTCACAGGGGCTGAGGAGAGAGTGACAACACATCTTTAGTACCCGATGAAGTGGCAAAGCTGTGCTGCCGTCATGTCTTGGGGTCTACCCAGTCTGTCTGACTGTACTGTATGTATACTATATCACGGTCCTATGTAGAGTCTGTATGTATACTACATCATGTGGTCTTATGTACTTACTGTATTTAACGATCCCACGCATTCTCTCCCATACCGTGTACTTAAGAGAACCAAGGTACTTGGCCACATCTATGAGGCATCCCTGATCCACAACTGGTTCCTGTAGTGTACACTGAGCACTGCAAGGTAAAATAAAGTCCTTTAATAGGAAATGCAAGGTCACTGGCAAAAAAGGTTGTCAGCACTGACACAATGAGGAAACATACCTTGACATCGTCTTCTTGTATTTCTGGGGGGGGGAGAAAAAGACAAATATTAACAAACAAAAACCATTGCATTTTGATAATCCACCAAGAAAACATAATAAAAATGATATCCACATGTGGACGAGCTCACATGCAAGAGGGAGATGTCCTCCGAGGCCATCTCTGCTTCCAGGGATCGTATCGTGTCCGAGAGAGAGGCTATGTTATTGTTCACCTCCTCAATCTTCTGCCTCATCCTCTCCGTCTTGCTCTCCTCCTCCTCCTTCAGTGAGGCCATCCTAGCCTCCTCCTCTGCCTGGAGGAACTGGTGGAGCTTCTCAAACTCCTCGTGGGTTCTCCTCTCCACAAAGGAGGCCTGGGCCTGAAAAACAGCTCCTTTATAATACTGTCGGCATTAAGAGTTTTTAGGAGTGATCGACATTGGCGTTTACCTGAAGGTGTGTCGTTATGTTCTCGTAGCTTTGCTTCATTTTCTCAAAAGATTCCCTCTTCTCTTGCAGAGAGGTGAGAGCAAACGTGATCTTCTCCTATCCAAAATAGGAATGTAGAATTTAGATTATGTGATCCTCTGTCTCCAGTCCTTTCAGTGACGAGGCTGAATACGTATATGGGACAACTCTACAAATATCTACAAAAGCAGACAGTGTTTCACATCCAAGTCCAAAAGGCAATAGTAAATATCACCAGGCTTAACTTTAAAAGCATTATTCCGACCAAACTGTTTGTTAACACCAATATACAGTGTGCCATCGAAGCCCAATAAGTAATCCGAGACGTTTGATGTTACTGACCTTCATTTCGACGATAGCCTCGTTGACAGGGCAGCACTCGTGTTGTTTGTGCTTCCTGGAGGTGTGGCACACCACACAGATTGGCGCTTTGTCCTGCAAGCAGAAGAGCTTGAGCCTTTCCCCGTGGAGAGGACATAGCTCCCCTGGTTCACAGTACAGCTCGCCTGCTGAGTCCTGGGCCTCACTCTCCTGGATGTAGGACTCACACAGGTTCCTCAGGGTCAGACTGGCCACAGGCTCTTCTGCAGTCTCCCTCCTGCAGAGGGGGCAGTCGCGACAGGACCCCTTCCCAGACCAGTACTGCTGCAGGCAGGAGGCGCAGAAGCTGTGGCTGCATTTGAGGACCACAGGGTCCCTAAAGATGTCACAGCATATGGGGCAGGAGAGATCCACCTCAGCGAGAGAGAGTCTGGCGACTGCCATCCAGGCTTCCCTTATCGTAAGGTATGTAGCGTTACGTCAAAGGCACGGGCTGGAAGTGTAACAGACAAAACTGGTTTCGATTTAGTCACACACAAACCCTCTGGAGGGAGTTAAATTGTTTTTCACCTGACTGTTTGAAATAACATGCTGTCGAAATATGTTTGTGTTTTGGAAAAGACAAAAAAAGAAAAGAAAAAACGTTCCAGAGACACTCACCTTTCAAGACAGCTGAAAAACAAGCTACGACACTGAAGTTGTTTCGACTTCCTGCTTCCTGTTGAAGTGAGTCATCATCCGATAGGGTGGAGCCAAGTGGTCGGCTTTTTAACCCTTGAAAGAAAAGCACTGACTGTTTCCCGTTAATCTTTTTATGTTTTGTCCTTGTCCCCGGTTGAAAATATCATAATAGTAAGTAAACCATCTTAGCTCAAGAATGAATTAAATTACCAAGGTAAGATGTTTTATTCAAGTGTGACATTGCAATGATGCAACGCATCTTGTAAAAGTATAGAATGTTTAAAATGAACAGAACATCTCAGATTATGCTCCAATATTTCAGTTTACAGTTACAAACTAAGTGTAGTGAAGTGAAGTGCAAGTGAAGTGCAAAACACCCCCCCCCTAATATGAGTGCATCCCTCAAATGAAAACACTCCCCCCAAATACGAGTCAACTCCCCCCAAATAGGATGACTTGCTCACCTCCCCCCCAATACAAGGACACACTCCCCCAAATGGAAAACATTACATTACTGTAACTCAACGTTTAAAAACCTTTTCCATAGGGTTGCGCTTTACCATCGCTATCTGGTGGTTTACTGTGAGAACTGCACTTGTAATTCACACTTTAAACCACTAGATAGCGGAATTGAAGCGCAGCCCAATGGCGCTGTCGAAACAGTGCCCCTTACCACGCAATTTATACTTTTGCATAAGTAGGACTACTTGCTACCTGCTTCGATAGCTAAACAACTGTCCTGGTGCGCGTAACTCTGTCAGGCTATTGCATTTCGTACTTCTGTCGATCAATTTCTTATTACCTGTTAGTTACTGCATCCATTCAGCGACGAAAGTGTTGTACCAACCATTGCGTGTGAGCAAGTCATCCTATTTGGGGGGAGTGAGGGGAGTGTTTTCATTTGGGGGATGCACTCCTATTAGGGGGTGTGTTTTGCACTTCAGGGCCACCGTACCTTTGTTACATGTAAAACATACAATAGAAACATATGAACAGCTATCAAACTATTTAATATTGAGATCAACAGTTTGCAGATAAATCTAACATTTGGCATCATTTGACATTTTCCAGCACAAGAATAATTTACATTCCTTAGCCAAAAGGTGAGTTACTCAATGCCTTTAAAATTCAAGTCTAATATCTGAAGCTTCAGTGGACATTTAAGGCTGGTAGTATTAAAGTATGGATACACATTCCCTTTGAACTTGTTGTTGAAAGTATATATTTCTGTTTGGGTTATCCGATTTGAAAACTTCAGCTCCCCTTTGTCGTAGTTCAGCTGTACTCTGATCACACGAGGGTGCTCTTCTACATGTATCTCCGAGCGTGCTTTCACACCTGCCCTGTATTTCCCACTGACAAACCTGATGCTCCACAGTCCACTCTCAGGAACCATTTTAAACAACTTTTTGCGTGTGATTGATTCCTTGACCACCCCTAAGGTCCAGTTGTCACTGTCTCCAACCTCCACAAACCAGTAATGGCTGCCTTTATTGTAGCCCTCAGATCCCAAGACCCCTGCACACATCCGCTCAGGAACCTCTGGCCATGCCTGGATCTCCTCACTATATGTCACACTGTTGAGGTCATCATTGAGGATGAGCTTGTTGCACAGTGTGTTAGGATCCATTGTGACTGGATCTTTGGGAAGGGAAAGAACAGAAACACATTTACACACATTAACATGGTGTGATGTGGCCACTATAATACCAACCAGTCCTAGGCCTCCAAAATACTGTTAGAATGGGCACTTCTGATCTTTGATCTTCTGCTGTGCTTTCTACCTATTTGCATGTCGCTTTGTATAAAGGTGTCTGCTGAATGAAATGAAGAAATGATGTAACTTTAGCTGTGTGCTCTGTAGACTGGTCCTCTATATACCAACTTACTGTGTTCAAGATGTGCTGGCATCTTGGTCCAGACTTTGAACTTTAGAGATCCGATATGTTGGGCCATGTTAATCAACATTCCTTGATCAGTCTGCTGAGGTGTGTGCTGAGAGGTGCTCTTTGCTCTGTGGTAATAAATACCATTGGTGTGGTTACCAACTGCGTTATTTACAGTTGCAAAAATATCTGGTTAAACAGGACTTACCTGTCTAGTATTGACTTGTAGTTCTGTAGAAACAACATTTTTGAAAATGAGAAACAACTCAAAACTTCTAACAACCATTCTATAGGGAACAACTGGATACTAATATGTTTTTAACTTTCTCACTGTACACATGGTCACATGTTTACATTGCATACAAAGTAATGAAAAAACTCCTAATCGTCCCCAAGGTTCCCCAAGTCCTATTGTACCTTCAGAAAGGTGACATTGTTCTCCATGTCCTTATTGATTCCTGAAGCAGTCTCTAAAAAGGAAGACTTCTCCTTGATGAAAGTGTCATTTATTTCTCTTATCACGTCATACTTCTGCTTTTCTTCTTTCTTCAGAGCAGCTATTCTGGCAGCTTCTTCCTCCTCCAGAAACTGGTATAGTTTAACAAACTGGGCTCTTATCATGTCCTCTCCACATTGTCCCTGGTACTAAAGTAAACCAAAAACATTTATTTGGTTAGAGTATTCTTTGACTTTTCTCTGTATGACGTGAAAAAGTGAAAAAAAGACCAACCGTTATGTGGTCCATCAGGGTTTTATGTTCCACCTTTGCTGGCTCCAGCAGGCATTTGCTTTTCAGCAGAATAACCTTGATTTCATCCTAGAATCAAAGGTTGTATTTAAATATTATTAAAGTGTATCTGACACAACCTGCACCAATTCAGCAAGCATTTATCTGGCCAAAAGTATACCCCATAGATTGCTATTGCTTAGGATAAAATGTTCTACTAAATGAACACATATTAATCATTATATCTGATTAACAGTCAATAAGAGAAAAAAACATGCGCTCCATCTCACCTGCAGTTCAGAAACAGCCTCTTCAATGGGATAGCACTCATGGCCCTTATGTGCTTTGGATGTGTGACAAACAACACAAATGGGCTGCTTGTCCTCAAAACAGAACAATTTTAGTTTCTCATCATGTAGCAGGCACATGTCCTGAGATCCTGACACGTCCTGAGATCCTGACACGTCCTGAGGTCCTGACACGTCCTGAGAGCCTGACACGTCCTGAGATCCTGACACATCCTGAGAGCCTGACACATCCTGAGATCCTGACACATCCTGAGATCCTGACACGTCCTGAGAGCCTGACACGTCCTGAGATCCTGACACGTCCTGAGAGCCTGACACGTCCTGAGAGCCTGACACGTCCTGAGATCCTGACACGTCCTGAGATCCTGTGGTCGTCTCACTGTTTCTCTGTATGGATTCACAGAGTCCCTTCAAGGCTAGGCTCACTCTGGGCTCGTCAGTGGAACACTCTTTCCGACACACCGGACAGGTCACACTCTCTGTGTCCTGCCAGCACTGTTGCAGACACCCATGGCAGAAGCTATGGCTGCACTGTAACACCACAGGGTTGTTGAATATGTCACAGCAAATGGGACAAGACAGGTGTTCCTCCAGCAGAGAGATATTAGTTGCCATTTGTAAAACTCTCAAAGGGAAGTGGTGTGACTCTCTTAGTCTAGACGGATCCAAGCAGCTATGTCTGATAAGATGAGTCCCGCCTATCGTTTTCCACACGTCACTGATGTTTATGCATGTTTGAGCAGGACATTCAGGACATGAAACACTACACCTGTAGCCGATGTGTATCGGTAAAACTCACTCCTCAGGTATGTAATGAGCCACCCGCGTCATTGAGTCGCTAGCTTTTCTTTGGCGTAGTTGGTAGTGGTGGCGCTTGGGAAGCCAGAGGTGGCGAGTTTGACTCCCGGTGGGGGCGATCTCCTAAATGGTGGGAGTGAACAGTGCCAGATACCTCTGACGGAACTTGCAAGACCACATTCGTTACATACCCGTTACACACCCAAAACCACATAATCACTCTCTCAATTATCTATTCTGTAGGAATTCATACTAACGCAACCGGTTCGGAGTGTGCTGGCTGCTGACTGTTGTTGGTTTCCTGGCTCCATGTTGTGTTTTACATAACAAACTGATTGGGTGTATAGGATAGCTAAGAGTGGCTTTCCCCAGCCTATATACTCACATTACACAACACAACTCTTCCCTGTTCATTAAAAGCATATGAACACACACACGCAAACACACAAACACACCATCTCTCTCTCTCTCTGGGATGAGGCTGATTTCTGTTCAGACGGCTAGGGGACTGATGCACGAACACAAGTGATAAGCAACACCTCTACACTTGCTTCTCCCTCAGGGAGACTGAAATGAAGAGAAAGAGAGCCTTTCTGTCAGGACTGACTGTGTCTGTCTGTCTGTCTGTCTGTCTGTCTGTCTTTCCTCTCTCTCTCTCTCTCTCTCTCTCTCTCTCTCTCTCTCTCTCTCTCTCTCTCTCTCTCTCTCTCTCTCTCTCTCTCACACACACACACACACACACGTTTGTACGTGTACACTGATATATGTATTGTAGTAGAAGTATTTTACCACTAGATGTCAGAAGAGTGTTTTTCCTTGTCCCTTTCTTTTGACCTGAAAATGCATGAAAACACAATCCTTCTGAGCCAAGCCAAGCTTATAGCCAGCCCAACCCAGCCCAACCCAGCCCAACTTAGCCCAACCTGCAGAATGCCGTCAATCCCTGAGACTCCAATGAGCTCCATCAGGTTGACATCCACAAGTCATACCAGTCTTGTCTCACTGACTGATACCACACGGAGAGCACCTCCGGTAGCTATTTTCACCCTCATGTGGGAGCTGTAAAAAGACGCTGTTAAATTGATTGTCTTTCCCCAACAGTTCCCCCCTTGACTTGATTCCCTTCTGCAGCAGTGTGGAGCTCCACACTGCAGAGATTATATCAGGGAGTTTATTGATGACAGTAGCTCAGAGAGCATACTAAAGTCTGTTATTGATAGAACATAACAGTCATATTTATTTTGTCCTTGTATAAACCTATTTGCAAATATATGACAACAAGTCAATACTCTATTACTCTGCAGTGTTTTTCTGCTAAGGTGGACTCTAACCAATGAATAGATAACTATTAGTTATGAATGCTCTGAAAAGAGTTGAGAGAGCGAGAGAGAGGGTGAGGGAGAGAGAAAGACAGAGATTGTGGGAGAGAAAGAGAGGAAGAAACCGATAGAGAAAGAAGGGAGAGAGAAAGAGAGAGAGCAAGAGAGAGAGAGAGAGAGAGGGAGAGAGAAAGAAAGAAAGGGAGAGTACAGATGGAGAAACAAACAGAGAAAGACAGAGAGAGATGTGATAACAGACTCCAGGTGCTGACAGTTGGAATCCTCCCAGGACTTCTCTACATGCTGTGCCTCAGCTGACTGGCTACAGTCCACAGTGCCTCGGATCAACAACACCCCTACACCATCCCCCTCGTGATTATTAGCTCGGTAACATTTTTACTGCAGCCTTGACTCTTCTGATCGCAGCATAACAACACAAACATCAGCAGACGGCAAAGCCTTCAGCTTCAGTATCATTGCAGCATGGGTTGGAGCCTTTGAGAAACGGAATCTATCTATTATGGCATTACTTTAATTGCTGCAGCAGAGATGAAGTGAAGAGGCGAAGAGCACAGCTGAATCATACGCTTTCTCTTATCTTTATTCAATCTGTTAAGAAAACGGTTGTGAATTGTCAACAAATCATTTCCATGCCCTCCACGTCCTCGGCAAAGAGGAGCAGCATCGTCAAAGGATATAAACCCCGAGCACATCCATTTCATCACAGGATGCTTTCATTTCAACTTTTCACACATGAATTGAGGCCTCCATTTAAATTGGATTAAATGCACAATTTCACCATGCCTGCCAGGGCTGCCCACCACAAGTTACCTTTTTCAGGGATATTGATTCATATTTTTCTTCTGCTCCCGCTGAAATGGTAGAGAAACTTTTGACAACAATCTCAGTCAGACGGCACTGTCAAGCCCAAAGGCAAAAATAGTGGGGGGGGGAATGAGAAAGTTTCCTGATGTTTAGGGCGAGAGTTTGGAAAAGTCTCAGCAGAAGTCATTTCAGACTGACACCAGGTTGACATCCAGGTGAGTTGGCACAGCCAGTGAACACACACTCTCCGACCTGAGACACACCGCATGTCCTCCCTCCATGCACACGCAGACACACACATATACCCACAGTCCCACACACAGACATACACGTACACAAATGCAATCACGCGTCACACACGTCTAGCCTGCAGTGGGAATGAGGAGGTACGGTCAATCTGATTTAGAGTGCTTGGTGGAAAGCCCTTGGCTCAGTCATCTCCTTGTGGCTCTGGAAGGTCGCCAGCCACCTCCAACCCCTCTCAGTCTCACTCACACACACACACACACACACACACACACACACACACACACACACACACACACACGCAGGACCCCTGAACACGATTCAGAAAGGCACAGATATATTGGGTGAGCAATATGCAGCCTCACACACATCCAATCCTTCCCAATGGAGTTTAAAGGAGCAGCATCAATTCAATAACCAAGACCTGACAGAGCAATTCAGCACACTCACTCTCTGCAACCTAATTCTACCTTTCCGTGAAAGTTCCGGCTGAGGAATAGAGAGTGATCCCACGGTCGTTTCCTCCATATGAATTGGTGCACCCACTATGACTCAAATCTGTATTACAGTGCGGGTTGTGAAATAACTGAAGAAGAGCAACACAGTCCCTGTGACAAGGAGATGCCTACAATCGTTTCTGCGGAAATGGAGTTTCACGTTATGGATCCTTCTCTCCTGCTGCCACTCTGAACTCTGAGAACGAGGGGACGTCTGTAATGGAATCACGAGGCGAGAGTAGAAAACCTCAGATACGACTCATCCACCATAGGCCCCCGCCAAGCTGCTGTAGGGTTTTGGATCCTAGTGGGCCATTCTGATATAGAAAAACAGGTTTAAATCAATGTCACGGACATACCATCTCCATGCAGGTTATGTAGCCTGTGGAATCAGGCCGGGGCCTTGCTTGTCACCAGCGACGTGTCAAATCCTCAGTGGCATACCAATAGGGGCTGCTGCCGGGGGTATGTTTCACTAGAGGGGGCAGAGGGCATGGAGGCAGGGTGGTTGCTGGTGGTGTGTGTGTGTGTGTATGTCTGTGTGTGTGTCTGTGTGTGTGGTAGAGGTACTGCACCGAGAAATGTTCATCCTCTCATATAAGAGCTATAGGGCGAGTATGCTTCATTTCCAACCCTGCACCACCACACACAGTGTCATACTACCATTCAGTTATCATTAGCTGTTGCATGGCTAACACAAACACCTCCAGATCCTTTTGCTTTAAGGAACTTCATCTTCCTTCTGTATTATTTCTCCTGCCAGGGACACTGGAGTCTCCTTAGAGCCAAGATAGATGTACCATATCCTCCACTGTGACATCAGAGGGCCCCAGTCACATGATAGAGGACATTAAGCTCTGTCCTGGGGGACAGCGTCTGCCCTCACTGGCTGGGAGCTGGAGGGACTCATGAAGGATGAGGATCGTTATAGGGGACCATATAATCCCCCATTGACCCTATGAGCCCCCAGACACTGCCTGTGTGTAGAGGAGGAGATCAGGGACACACTGGTGTGTGTGTGTGTGGGCATGAGAGAGTGTGTGTGTGTGTGTGTGTGTGTGTGTGTGTGTGTGGGCATGAGAGTGTGTGTGTGTGTTTGAGAATGCATGGCTTTATTCATGATCAAGGGTAATGGTGATTGGTGGAGAATATGCTGTGCTGTCCACTGATTTTAGTGTGTGTGATGAGATGTGAGGGTCTCACTGGCCCTCACTGCACTCCACACTGCCGATTCGGACTGGAGAGGTGTTTCTTGATCAAATCTTTGCAAAAAAATACATTGCAGCTGTCACTAACTTGACAGGGTCCAAGAAAATAGGATGCACATAATACTTTTTTTTGGGCAGTCAGCACACTAGCAAAACTACTGTACACACACAGCCATACACAAACGCCCGAACACACACACACACACACACACACACACACACACACACACACACACACACACACACACACACGCAAACGACATTACCCCCTTAACACCCCCGCATCACCATCACATCCTGGCTCCACATAACTCTGCTCTGTCCCAGCAACCTTTTGTCCCTTGTGAAATGGCTTGTCTGCTGTGGACAAGCTATTTTCTTTTTATTAGTGATCTCTCCCCAAGGAGGATTTAGATTGGACAGGCTAACACGCTGGCCTCTTTCCACCTCGCTCAGTTCCCTTCCTCACGCCCCCCCAACCCTCATCTATCTGCCTTCTTAAGACCAGGAAGCCTTCAGCATAACTCGCTGAGGGCGACCACAGAATGGTGCCGTACCATTGAGTAAGCCTCAAAGGATGATGTCTGAGTCATCGAGGACGGGGGTTTGAATAGAAAGGCAGGTGTGGGCAGGTGGCAGTTGACCCGTGCTCGTTGTGCAGGTAACCTAGTTACGCAAGCAACGGTGAACACGAAACACAGCTCCATTCCCCAGTTGTGGTTATTTGTGTCCATTGCTGCCCTGTCTCTGGATGAATGGCTGATAGTAGTGTGTGTGTCCCTCCAGCAGCCCGGCCCCCCTCCCCTCTGCCGTGGGCGCGGAGACGCTGTGGCGTTGCCGGGGATACAGGGGCTGAATGTGTCGTGGATGGAGGTTCTGGAGGATTTTGTACCTTGTTAGTCTGACATTTACACTGAGCGAGATCTGCCTCTAAATGACTTGCGCGTCTCCTGCCTTTAAATGTCAGCTTCTAGGCCTAATGATTTTTTTGTACCATTACATGTTTTAATGTGGCCATAAAAAGCAGGAAAGCTAGTCTGCAAAAGGGAAGAAAATCAAATGGGGAGCAGGCTGATCCAAAGGTATTTTTTTCCTTGATCTGGCTTTCAAGTGGACTTAAAACAAGCCCACCTAGTGAGATGTATTTGATTTTGTCAGCAAGTTGATAATATAATGATATTTTAAGGCACTTTCAAAAAGTATATATATATTTTAGTACATTCATTTGGAGAAAGGTGAAGCCCTTGAGGGAGTTATACATTCTTGAGTACACTTTCTCATTCCTCCCCAACACAACCATCAAGTGTCAGGCCATACCATCGCTTCACATTAGAACCGTATCACGGCTGGATGGACAGGGATCCATATCAGCTCGGGACAGTGTCTGAATGTCCATAAAACAACTTCTTCACTTTTTTGCATCATAAGTTTCCAATAAATGGAGACTCTTCCTACCACTTCCCCCGGTGCTAACTGATAACGATGATCATAAGCGTGCTGCCAGATGTATCGACTGACGGTGCTCTGGTCCCCGAGAGCAGGGTGGTGAGGAGAGGGAGGCCGCAGTAATCAGACATTGATCTGAGGGGGGGGGGAGGGGGGGGAGGGGGGGGGGAGCGGTTGGATGGGGTGTGGGTCGGTGCCTGGGCTACACTCAATATACAGGGGGTTTCGATTTTGATAAACAGTGATGTATGGTGGACGAGGGAAGGGGGAAACGAGCCGAGATAATTGTTTTGTTGGTGTTCGCTCCTGGGCCACGGGCCCAGTGAAGGTCAGGATTTATTGAGTGTTTCGCAACGCTTTTAGCCATAACCACGCTGTTAGGGATAATAGCACTCGTGATTACATGCGTATCGCGCGTTTTACAACCCTCCAAATCGCCCCGTGAAGATGCAGCTCAAGTTTTAAACTGATTTCTCCAGTCAAGGTGAAATAAAATTATCCCTTTTCAACAGAAATGGACGAAAGCTGCTGTTTTCCACTCAGTAGCAATGCTACGGCAGGCCACGTTAAAAAGATGGATGTGTCAACGATACTTGAAGTGGTGTGTGCATACTGTGTGTGCGAGGCAGAGTGGGATGAGGCTGATCTCTGTTCAGACGGCCAGGGGACTGATGCACGAACACAAGTGATAAGCAACACCTCTACACTTGCTTCTCCCTCAGGGAGACTGAAAGGAAGAGAAAGAGAGCCTTTCTGTCAGGACTGACTGTGTCTGTTTGTTGTCTGTCTGTCTGTCCTCTCTCTCTCTCTCTCTCTCTCTCATCTCTCTCTCTCTCTCTCTCTCTCCTCTCTCTCTCTCTCTCTCTCTCTCCTCTCTCTCTCTCTCTCTCTCTGTCTGTCTGTCTGTCTGTCTGTCTGTTTCTCTCTCTCTCTCTCTCTCTCAGTCTTGTTCTCCCTCCTTAGCAGGCTGGCTGGTGGTGGGCTGTTTGTTTTGCAGTCCGGCCCGGTTCCTGACGGACTGGTGCCGGGTGGAAAGGTCAGCATGGTTCTTCTCCCGCTCATTAGAGGAAGCCAAGGAGCTCCTGGGTCCAGACAGACAGTCATCAGTATGCCAACAGACTCTAATACACACTCCAATGTGGCTGGAGATACACACACTTTGGTTGCCTTGAATGAACCCCCCCGCCCCCACACACACACACACACACACACATTTAAATAAGTTCAGCAGTAGGTCTTTCAAAATTGCGTCCCTCTGAAAGAAATTACCCCACTTGAGACGATTGAGAACGATCACGCTCATATTTTCATGGCGTGTTCAATTTACACTTGATTTTCATTAGGCACTGAAAAAAACTTTTGGAGGAAATCAAGTGAGCAAACTATATAGTTGTACTCTCTCAGTTCTCATCAAATAAAGGATTAGGTTCAAATATTCTTCTCTCATTAAGTTATACTGTACAATAATGGATCCTCTTCTCTTTCTGTCTCTTCATCAGCTGGATAGTCGTCCTCCTTATTGCCATGGGGAGGAATTCACTTCCATTCCACAAGACATATTCAAATGTAGGGGTGGGAAACACAGTTTCATTAATAATGCATGTTCGCCGAAATGAGCTCTGAACATTGTGATCAAAGTTTAAATCCATGTTTAAAGAGAGATCACTTTTCATTGTCCATAATTACAGTGGATTAGGGTGGGATTATACGGGGGCCAATCCTGTTAGATTAGCGATGACATCACCCCTGCCGGATGATCTCAGTCACTTTATATCTCATATCCTCCCACTAGCAGCACTGAACTTAAAGAGCTTTACTCAGTGAGCTGCATGCTGTCTTTAATACAAACTGAAGCATCACATCTAGTGTGCCCCTAACCAAAACCTGATAAATCAAACTAATCCAAACTCCATCCCTGCTATTGAGGCAGCTGGGCTCATTAACACTGCAGTAGTGTTCCTGTCTGTGATTGCACACAGCGGCTGGTTAAGGACTAGCAAGACTATAGATCAGCTGGGACTAGATGCTCGGTGTAGATTCGTATTTACTTTTGCCGCCGTGTGGATTGACAGTAAGCACCTGCAAAGGGCAAAGGCGGCTCCCACTAAGCTGATGTGTTTACACGCTCTGTTGATTCAGAGAGAAGCTGGGGAGTTGAGAAAATGAGGGCTTGGGCCTCTGTGCCAATCAAAAACACTCAGCAGTCTGCGTGCACCTGTGGGAGTGAGGTGGAAAGGAGAGGAAGACGCAGACAGAGAGAGATGGAGGAAGGGAAGGGGGCGAACAAGAGAGAGTGGGGCAAGTGACACAGGCAGGACATATGGAGAGAGAGAGAGAGAGAGAAGGAGTGAGAGAGGGCTGAGGCCCGCTCCAGGCCTCAACCTGCTCCGCGTTTCTCTGGCAAAGTCCGGGCTGACAGGATCATTCATTTTCTAAATCGATTTTGACTGCTATGTGCCATCCAACTGTTGAAGTCTTAGTGATCAAAAGATGGACAAATATATTGTTACAAAGACATCCATGTCTATCTTACATCAGATTGTCTTCATAAAGGGCTGCAAACCAGTAACCAGTGAGCAACCAGTAACCAGTGAGTGCTGTACTGTACCACAAACAACTGCCTCCCTCCCAGCCATTTTGGAATTCCAGTGAGTCCAGGACTGACTGTGTGTGAGTTTGTGTGGGATGTGATTTGTGCTTGGACAGCAAGCTGGGGATGTCTTTCAGTAGTTCTCCACAGTCCCGGAATGTTCCATGTCTGGTCACGGTGCCATATCACCCTCTCTCTCGAACGTTCACAACACCAATTCAAGGTTTGGATGGAATGAATAAAACAAATGGGAGGGAACCATTCGAACACAGAGCAACAGGAAGGGTTCCATCAGGGCTTTTCCCTATTCCTAAACCATTCTCCTTCACTGTTATTCATGGTTGCCAGGTTAGAAAACAACCTTCACTCGAGTTCCCAACAGCTGTGTTGTGTCTGTTTCATCTCATTTTAAAGGAGATCTCGGGTGTCTGAAAAGAAACTTATATCACACATGATATTACGAATAAGCTTTCCTACCTCAGAAAAATCTATTTCAGTTGAGGCAAAAAGAACACATTATTTTTCACGTTTATAATTGCCATGTAGTATAAGGTTGAAAAACCTATTAATGGGAACATATATACGCCATAGCAGGAACACCGAAAGAAGTCATTAAAGATTAATGAGTTTTTTGGGGAGGCGTATGTGGGCGGATAAACGGCTGGCGGCCGGGGAGGCTGTCGGGCTGAGAGACAGATCGCGGCGGGCTGCCTTGCCGACGCTGTCACGCATCGCCGGCCACGACAGGGTGTTTGGCTCCTGCAGATTAATTGTCAGCGCTAAATTAAGTTTCTCGCTCCATCCAATCGTAGACTGAAATTCTGCTCTATACCGATGAAGCTCTTGGCTTGGTTTGAAGCAAGGGGAGGAGAGGAAGAGGAGAGTTGAAGGGGTTTTGAGAGGAGATGTTGTAAGGAGATGAGGTCAGGGGAGAAAAGGGGGGTGAGGGGGAGAGGAGAGTGATGACGGACAGTGCTGTTTCTGTTCCAGGAGCTCTCAGAATGTTCTGACAGTCCACAGAAGGATGGATTCACTTTGTACGGAGATAATGCACTTATTAGGCATTGTCTCTCAAAGGTAGACTAGATATTCAAACAACTATATGATCTTTTGTTAAATTCCCACTGGATCACATACTGAGAGAGTATATGTACGCAGCTGTATATTTCAACAAACAGTACTATAAAATGCAAAATACATACAGAGATAAAACCTTTTACTTGCTATGAACGGAACAATTAACATTATTTAAAATGTTCTCGGAGTTTCAAAAAGGGGCAAACGAGGAGATACGGATGATCATGCAGAGTTAAAATCTCTTTACTTTTATGAGCAGTGCCACAGACACATGAATATTAATGTTCAACCAAGAATTCATGATTTATGCATGAAACTGAGTTTCATGTGAAATTAAATTGGCATAATAGGATTTCTTTAATAACTCCATGCTGAATTGATGAGAGACACAGAATGATTTTGGAGACGGAATTGTTCAGACGACTGCTCGATCTTGATTAACATGAGCAGCTTCCTTGGGCATCAGTTTGTACACTGGAAAACAGTTTGAGTGACAAAGTGATCGGATGGGCAGAAGGCGAGTGACTTACAGGACGTACAGGAACACAACAACGCCACACACACACAAACACACCGACTGGGTGGATGGACAACCTGACATCACTCTTCTCTGTATTGATTGGCTAGACAGTCAGACTGACACCACTCTCTTGTTTGTATTGATTGGTTTGAAAGTCCCTCTCAGAAGGCCAGTTGCTGCCAGATGTTTCTTGAGGACCCACCCCACCCCCTTCCACCCCCACCCCGTCTAGAAATGATCTGACCAGACTGGCCCTTTGTCCTGCTCAAACCATTAAATCACATTCATTTCATTTGTCCTCCTCTTTGTCTCACTGCTGGACTAAAAGATGCCAATTTGCGAGGACGAATTCAACAGAGGATTTGATTGCATTGTAGAGGGCATCGCGGTTCACTGAGTGAAAGATGAGGCCTCATATTAGTCTACATTAGAAGTGAGTCAGAAAGGTGCAGCCATGCTTCAAGAGGCTGAAGATGACCAGCCTGCCTGCCTGCCTGCCAGACCCCTCTTCTCCCAGGCTGATTGAGATGCATGGTCTAGCCCTCCGCAAAGATGGTAGCTGTCAGACTATGTGTGTGTGTGTGTGTGTGTGTGCCTGAATGACTCCTCCGCTCCCATCAAGAGGAGCTCCGCAGACTTCCTCTCTTGGACGTAATAAGTTCAATCTCAATTTCCAGACAGACACATGGCAGAAATAGAACATTTGCGATGGAGGTAAAAAAAAAGTGAATCTCCTCTCCCTCGTGCCCCTTTTCAGAGATGGGCTGACACTAGTCCTTTCAGCTCAGCAATTTCCCCCAAGCGAAGGTGTTTGTATCTACAAATGACAGCGCCAGAACCGCCAGCAGTTTCACATGTCAGTATGGAGGTGCAGTCTGATTTCATCCGATTTCATCAGACGAGGCAAGCACCACAGACACAGACGTTCGCCAGCACACACACTCACACACATTCACGCACTCACACACACATGCAGTCACTCAGACACGCACTCACGGTTGTAGGAAAACCTCTGGCCAGCGTTTGAATAGGGTTGAGACAGCGCTATTTGTCATGCCAGCAAGACCTCGACCGCAGGTCCAGAAAGAACAACACCTGCTAAAGAGATGAAAGCTGAGGAGGAGAAGCCTGCCTTTCCGAGGAGACCTCCTCAGTGACGCTTTAGTCTCTGAACCGTTTTTAGCAGGAGAGCCCGGGGTGCTTTGATGCAATAACAGACCCACATTCACTGCGACCAGACACAAACAAACCATGAGAGATAACCAAGGCTTCTCAAACCTATCACTTCATCGTCTGTCAGCAGTCATTCAATAAGTCGGGGGAATCTCATCAGTTAGGCTCAGGTGCACACTCCGGGTAGGGCCTGAGAGGATAACGGACGTGCTTCATTATTGATGAGAGGAATATGAGAGGGGGGATGGCACAGCGTTGCGTCAGGACCACAGGGGAACATACACGCACACACACACACATGATCACACACACTCCAGGGTAACATGAGTCACCAGGAGGAGGAGTGACCATCACTGCTGCTGTCTCTCTCATGCCCTGGTGAAACGCGGGCCTTTTGCATGTGGGCTGCCGTGTCCAGAGTGGCAGGAATGTTCTGGAAGGCTGTGGAGAAGCTTGCTGCTTGAGGCTTGGCTTTTACATCCAGTAGCACACCAATAATTCCCATGAGGACCTTACAAATGCTTTTCCAATGTACTCTTAAAAAAAAAGGTATAGGAATGAATCAAATATACATTTAATTTGACAAACGTAATATCCAGATGTGGAACCGACAGGTCACTAAAGTGCAGCAATGAAACAAACAAGCAAAGAAAACAACAACAACATAATTCAGCATCACTGATTGCCCCGCCCCCACCCCAGAGGCAGGTCGCAGCCATTGTTATGAAATGCACGGCTACATTGCTGTCTCTCTGTGTGTGTGTGTGTGTGTGCGTCTGACATCAGCATGGTACATGGCCTGCAGACAAGGCTAATGGCAGAGGTTATTGATTGCGGGTGCTGTAATGTGTCAAAGGTGTCCATGCTAGAAGCAGAGTGAGATCAGGGCTGTCTGTGAGGTCACATGGAACCATCTGTTACTAACTCAAGACACAATACCTCCATTCAGAGGGTCAAGATGGGAAATTAAATAAACACAATGATAAGAACAGCTTTTTCTTGTTAATGTTCTATTCCGTAGGAAGTAATAATAATGCAACCTGTTATTGGTTCAGTGTGCTGGAGTGTGCTGACTGCTGGCTGTTGTTGGTTTCCTGGCTCCATGTTGTGTTTTACATAACACACTGATTGGGTGTATAGGATAGCCTAAGAGTGGCTTTCCACAGCCTGTATACCCACATTACCCAACACAACTCCTCCCTGTCCATTAAAAGCATATGAACACACACACGCAAACACACCATGTCGCTCTCTATCTTGTCTTTCCCTCTCTCTCTCTCCTCTCTCTCTCTCTCTCCTCCTCTCTCTCTCCTCTCTCCTCTCCTCTCTCTCGTCTCTCTCTCTCTCTCCTCCCTCCCTCCCTCCCTCCCTCCCTGTCATTGTCTCTTGTGGGACTCTGAATCTAAGAGCTCATACTCCTGCCCCCTCCCTCCCTCCCTCCCTCCCTCCCTCCCTCCCTCCCTCCCTCCCTCCCTCCCTCCCTCCCTCCCTCCCTCCCTCCCCTCCCTCCCTCCCTCCCTCCCTCCCTCCCTCCCTCCCTCCCTCCCTCCCTCCCTCCCTCCCTCCCTCCCTCCCTCCCTCCCTCCCTCCCTCCCTCCCTCCCTCCCTCCCTGTCATTGTCTCTTGTGGGACTCTGAATCTAAGAGCTCATACTCCTGCCCCTCCCTCCCTCCCTCCCTCCCTCCCTCCCTCCCTCCCTCCCTCCCTCCCTCCCTGTCATTGTCTCTTGTGGGACTCTGAATCTAAGAGCTCATACTCCTGCCCCTCCCTCCCTCCCTCCCTCCCTCCCTCCCTCCCTCCCTCCCTCCCTCCCTCCCTCCCTCCCTCCCTCCCTCCCTCCCTCCCTCCTCCCTCCCTCCCATCCCTCCCTCCCTCCCTCCCTCCCTCCCTCCCTCCCTCCCTCCCTCCCTCCCTCCCTCCCTCCCTCCCTCCCTCCCTCCCTCCCTCCCTCCCTCCCTCCCTCCCTCCCTCCCTCCCTCCCTCCCTCCCTCCCTCCCTCCCTCCCTGAGTGCTGCTCCCCTGCCAAGTGGGCCGTCCCTGGAGTGACCTTGTGGTAATGAACTGCTGATCACGAGTCAGGAAACCAAGCTTTCAGCACGCCCTCTCAGCAACAAAAAAAGAGAGAAAACACACACACACACATACACATCATTCTCTTACACACAAACTAACTACACCCAGCTATCGTATGCCCAGCCTTGTGCAGGGACAAGAGAGAAGGATACTGAGAGAGACAGAGTGAGAGAAAGAGAGTGACAGGAACAAGGACTAGATGAGAACAGAGTGAGAAACTATTGCAAGCATAAACACAACTACCAGACCTCCAATTCAAGTAAGTACTTTTTGTTTGCTTGGCCTGTATTGTTTGAGTGGGGCGTATAGGAAAGAAGGGGGATTTCAGCACTGACAGACGCGGACAGAGACAGTCTGGAGGTTAAAAACGAAGCCGGCCCAGCTATTTGGGTAGATAAAGATTGTCATAACAGACGGAATGCAAGCCTATGCTCTATAAGATCTTGGAACCACTGATGTGTACTTGATAGCATCCAACTTTCTACGTTTTCTCTTTGTGTTGGTTAGCTGGGCAGACATCCAGTTCATTAATTACACACCTCTTTGACAAAAGAAGTAGCTAAGAAACTTTATGTTGAGGCCAGTATGTAGGGGCCAGGATGTAAGGGCAAGGATGTAGGGGCCAGGATGTCGGGGCTAGGATGTAGGGGATAGGTACAGGGGCAAAGATGTAGGGGATAGTGGGCTAGGATGTAGGGGATAGGGGCTAGGATGTAGGGGCTGGGATGTCGGGGCTAGGATGTAGGGGATAGGTACAGGGGCTAGGATGTAGGGGCCAGGATGTAGGGGCAAGGATGTAGGGGATAGGTACAGGGGCTAGGATGTAGGGGCTAGGATGTAGGGACCAGGATGTCGGGCTAGGATGCCGGGGCTAGGATGTAAGGACCAGGATGTCGGGCTAGGATGTAGGGGATAGGGGCGAGGATGTAAGGACCAGGATGTCGGGCTAGGATCGGGGCTAGGATGTCGGGGCCAGGATGTCGGGGCCAGGATGTCGGGGCTAGGATGTCGGGGCTAGGATGTCGGGGCTAGGATGTTGGGGCATGGTTGTAGGGGCTGGGGGAGTATGTGCTAGGACATAGAGGGTTGGATGAGTGACCTCATATTGTATTTGACATGGCTGATGAGTGTGACTGACACACCGTCTGTGCTGTAGTTTTGCAACGCAATGCCCCAGTCAGCAGCACTCTGTGATTGGCATGCCTACTGTTGCTTGATCTGTTCTTCTACTTTGCTCAGTCAACATGCAAACGAGTTTAGCAGATGTAGCAGAACATTACAGATCTTCAAAAGTTTGGGGAGAGTTTACACAACGATGCGTTAAGGCAGATGGGAGAACTTTAAAGAAGTTACGTTGAAAACATCAGAAACAATGTTTGTGGGACTTATCCGTGATATTCACGTCGAGGGAATGTCTCGAAGGGGTCTCTACTCTCTATATTAAACGACACCACTCGCACAAAACTCTATCTTCATCATCGACGTAGCCCGTCGTCTGCGAGCGTTCCACCGATCTCTCGACCGCTTTTCTCCGGCGGCCGTGCATGTGTGTGTTCACGCGTGTCAGCGCTAGGTTAGGGCCAGCTTTCTTCCCAGGATGTTGTAATTTGGGTCAAGCCTGACTTGAATGACAAACCGAGGGGGCCGTCATTGTACGAGCTCTGTGAGGTCGCAGTGGACCTTACACTGCCGTTGCCATAGCTCTCCCAACCCCTGGAGCAGAAACCCCACTCACACACCGGCCATTTCTCTCGCCTTCGCCGTGGCATTCCTACTGTGTACAAAAGCACCCGGCGCCCCATTCTACCTCTCAATGTGAAGGCCAGCTCATTTCTTTAGAATCAACACATGGTGTGCTACTAATGAAAGCTCCGGGAGATTAAAAAAGGACGCAGCGAGGATGAGCTCGCTGAGGGAGGAAACCAGCTTCGGTCCGAGAGGGAAGTCAAGCTCATTGTGGATGTGCCTGGATGCGAGCCAAAAGACGGAAAAGGGGGGAGAGCTCACATAACCAGACCCATGTGGGCGAGCGAGGCCTTACATTTTCTTCTTCTTGCCTTTTGGGAACACACAAGAGACATTGTACACACGCACGGTGCCGTCCTCTCATCTGCACAGCTGCCTCTCACATTTAATCACGTGTTTTCAGCCGGAATGTACAGAACTGGGTGGGATGGAGAATGGAGAATGGAGCACAAAGCCAATGTATATCTCCCTTGAGTCTATAGAAAAGGCTTTCACGTGACTGCTCTCCATGGAAGACACCCGGCAACAACACCCAGGCTGTCGGAAGCCTAAGAAAGCGCCGCTTCACGGGGGGGATGAGAAGCACTCTCAAAGGATCCAATTCTGGTCTATAGGGCGAGTGTATGGTGTGTGAGTGTGTCTGAGTGTGTGTGTGTGTCTGAGAGAGAGAGAGTGTGTGTTGTGATGGGGCTTTGGAGGATAAGAACATGCACAAAGATCCCAACTTTGAGTGGCTGCATGGTGAGGTGCACACTGACCTCTCACATAAGATGAAACAGAGGGGGACTTGATGGGGGTCTGGGAGGCCTCCAGAGGGGCTGGTGATGGGGGGCATCGGGGGATGGGGTCTCCTGGCAGAGACTGTTCATCTATAGCTATCACTCGAGTATTTAGTGCCAAAGTGGAAAGGCTGGTCCTCCCTCTCCAGCAATGGGTGGTCAGGCCAAGAGCTTTGACCCTGATGAAGTGGTTTGTCTTGAAGCTAGAAGGGAGAGCACTGGATTCTTGTGTCCACTTGATAGTACCACTGGGCCTGAGGGCTTGCTGGTACCAGCTTGGAAATGTATGGTTTATAATTGAGCTATCCTATTATGGCTAAACAGAGGAAATCCAAGAACCAACAAAACAAATCCTCTAAGCCAGTGGTGGGAGAAAGTCTCTCTTGTGCTGTTAGTCTATTGTCAAGAGAGACTCTCTTTGGGAAATAGCTCTATTGATGATGCTGGTAATGCCTTTTCTTGATGAATAGGAAGAATGCTTAGTGTGTGTGTGTGTATGTGTGAGAGAATGTTTTTGGTACCACGGAGGGGGTGCATGTGTGATGTGCATGTGTGTGTGTGTGAGTGAGTGTGTGTGCATCCATTATGTTCAAGTATGTCCATCTTTACACACCGCTCACATGCATCACATCCTTTGATCCCAATTCACTCACATTCTGACACCCTTTTGAAGGCCAAAAGAATGGTCCTCTTTAGTGGCATTGGTCAGTCTGTGGGAGTCTAATGATCTGGCTGATGTCAGATGGAACCTAACGCCTGTGCATTTGGCCTTATTGGCTTGACGTTCTGTTTGATCCTCAGGATGCTAATGATACCCTGAGGACCTGGACCACGATCAATGTGTTCATTAGCCTCCCACTCTGCCAGGCCTGCGATTGGCTAGCCCTGGGGAGGAGGGCAAAGGTTAGGCTGTTGGGATTGGTATGTCGTGTGTCGGTACACTGGTAAAGTGAATCCAACTGTATTATGTTGTCATTGCTATGTGATGGCGTTGCAGTACGACATTGGAGGATAATTCCAATTAGACCTTGAAGAACTTACGAAATTACGAAAACAAACCTGTTATAAACATTGAGTGTGTGTGTATGTTGGAGTGTGTGAGGCAGGCTATGTGTGTGTGTTGGAGTGTTTGTGTGAGCCTGGGAGTGTGTGCGTGTGTCTTGTTGGAGAGTGCGTAGGTAAAGCTGGGAGGATGTGTGTGTGTGTGAAGTAGTGTACGTGTGTTCTCTAGAACTGGTCTCCAGGGGGTTCAGCCTCTGTGTGTGCGTGTGTGTGCTGGTTGCAGTTAGGACACTGTGGGGGACCTGGGACTGTTTGTGTCTCTCTAATGAACTGAGTGATGATCTCGTCTCACACGCACCAACTCACCAGAGAGCGGGGACAGTGAGAAAGTGAGAGTGTGTGTGTGAGAGTGAAACAACACAGTAATATAGATACATAAATAAATAGATGGAAAGAGCATAAAAGAAAGAGAAAGAGAAGGAGAAAGAGAGACACTGAGCATCAATGTACAGTAGTTCTGATGTACGTGATGTGACGATCGTACACATTCTAATGATCCAGAGAGAACACAGACAATGAGACAAAGGGCCGGGATCTATAGAACCAATCGATGCAAAGACCCGTATTAATAACCAGCAGACACTTCAAGTCGTCAGTGGCTGGACACAGGTTCGATTGTTCCGTAAAGCTTCCTCTATTATGACCTGCAGTATCAGAGCATAATCTACTGAAATTGTATAGCTGAGTGGTTGTTAAGGGATTTGTGACTGCCTGCCTGCTCCTGTCTATTTCGCTACGACAGCCCAGCCGCATGTGGGCCATGTGTGTTTTGATGTAGCCATTGATGTCGAACGGAAAGTTTAATTGATCGTGAGCACCCATGGCCAGCACTGCAGCACTTAGTGTCTATATTCCAATCTCCCCCTAATAGCGTCGCTCGTGCTAATGGCAACACGAGATCCGATTGAACGGGATAATTGTGAAATCGCAAGTTCTCGCTCCTGTGGAACGTCGAGGCGTTCCACGTGAACGCGACTCTGCTCACGACTCTAACACGAGCATGGTCGAAGTCGTGGCTACGCTTCCAAACAAGTTTTCCACAACTTAAACCCTCCCCACAGTCAGATTTACAGATCCCCTCACCATGCTTGAGTTATACCTCTAATCCTACTATAGTCAAATCTTGCCTCCTTTTAATCTGGCTCAAAGCAGACTTTCAAAGACTGATAACACCGTGGGACGTTCTCATTTCCCTCCAGGGGGGGGTACGTGATTGGGAAACGTCCCACGTCAGTGAGGGGACGGGAGGAGATCAGATGGAGACCCTCCCGCTCTTCAGCTTAGTGTCCACCCACGGTGTGATTAATGTCCAGGATCATTACGTTCTGAGAGGCTGTATTCTCTGATGCCGCAGGGAGTCATTCCAAAATCGTTTTTGCCGTGTTGTTAGTTGCAGCGGGTGGTTTGTGTCTCGGATATCTGTTTCCGTGGCAGCATTTGGAACCTTCTGAATGTAAACAGAGTTATGTCCACAGGGTGGTGGATCATACATTGTGTACAGGAGATGGAGAGCGGTAACAAGAGCAGGTGCGAAGAGGAATAAACATTGGAAAAGAAGAGTGTGTGTGTATGTGTCAGTGCATGTGTGTGTGCGTGTGTGTTTGTGAAAGAGGGAGGGAGAGAGCCATTACTCATCCATTAGTATTCTGTCCACAGTACCATACGGAGACGACAGGTCGAAACAAACACCAGAGAAGAGGTTGTCTCATTATACGTTCTCTTTCTTGTTCCTACATAGTTCAAATTCCTCTGACTATAAACAAAAGCCGCAACACACAGCCACACCCTCGGTTTGTACTGGAGTTGTGGGACGAAGCTGTATTACCCAGGAATATTACACATGCTTCTCATGGCTCCCATCAGATGAGGGAACAACCAGCAAGGCCAAGGGGAGCCAGGGCGCCAGGGAGCTGGGGTGGGGTGGGGGTCGGTGGGTTTGAGGGGGATGTCGGGGTTCAAACTTTAACAGCCCATTATGTCCACTGATAGTCTTCTGGAGAAGCGGGGGCTTTGTGCTCTGCAAGGGCCAGAACCCCCTGGAGTCTGGAGGAGAGGACCTGGTGGGGCCCTGGCTGCTTCCCTGAGGGGCTAACTGGGCCAATGATTCGTGAGCTGCACAGCAATGCCAACCCAAAGAAACGCCGTCGGATCGCCGAGGCGACGGCTAACAAAGGCTTCGACACTCGGAAACACCCGGAAACACTTTCTACACGAGCCGTGCGGTTGCGCGAGGGCTCCGGACGAAACGTGAATGTGTGGTGTGTATTTGTGGGTCGAGGAGTGTATTCTTAAAAGCGACGAGTGACCATGCCAAGACACATTTGTCCAGGTGTCCCATTTTTCGGCAACAGAAGTGGAAGGAGAGGGCACGTGCACAACCTCAACATCAAATACTGAGAAATTCCAACGTGTTTTTCCCTCTGTCCGGTCTTAATGCTTCCTGGCATGTGGAAAGGGCAGAGCCAATGCCCTCGAGGGGCTGCTTGTGCATCCTGTGTTTGAAAGCAGGTGGCACTAAACTCCTCTCTTAAACCTCTGAGAAAGAAGAACCAGAGAGTCAGCAGCACAGTGTCAGAAATGTTTAGGCGTGTTGTAGATGAGAAGGAGACTGACTGAAGGGTTTTTGGCGTGGACACTAGCTCAAGGGAATGCTCACCCCCTTTCCTGCATCCTCTCCTCTGAGAGACAGTTTTCTCTTTTATCAACAAAGCAAAATGGGCCAAGCTATTTACTTGCAAATTGCACACAGGAGAGTAGAGAAAATGTGGGTTTTGGTAAAAAAAAACACACAAAAAAAAACAAAGCTGGTCGGATGCAGACATGTATAGAGATGTAAATGCAGATAATAGCAGGTTTGGATAGAATGGAAGTAACTGTAGATGCTTGTTAGAGGAAAGGCAGTGTCTTTCTGAAGGGAGATACTGAGAATAACAAACAGGGCTGGCTTTCACCAGCTTGATGTTCCTGTGCCTTCACATTGCCTTCAGACAGGAAACAGTGTGTTCTCTCGCTCGTAAACCGTCTTTAGAGAGCAATTTGACGCAGGTGAAAGTATTTCTGATAAGTGATTGTGTGCGTTTCTCTGCGTGTGTACAGTTGTGTTGAGAGTGTCAGCGTTCAATTGAGAACAGCAGCAATGTGTGTTCAATGAATTAAGTGTGGACTTTTTTCCTGTAAAACATCTGTACAAAGATTGACCGCAACCTCCCTTCTTCAGACTCAGTGACTCAGGAAACAGTAACCAAGATGGTGGGTACAGTATACCATGCACATCTTGTTGCAGTTAGAACACAGCACTAGTGGAAAAATAAAAGCTGGTTGTAGAGCCAGCGTTGATGTGTATTGGATTCCCATCAGGCTTTGCAGCGGACGTCAGAAGGACCCGAGGCGCTGGGTCTCTCATGGCTGTGCAGCACATGTCCTGCTCATCAGTGACTGCTCTCTTAAAAACCCACATCACTGTCGAGCTCTTCCTGGCTGGGCACACACACATGTGGTACAGACAAACACACACACACAGGCATGAGTGCATGCACAAACCTACACAAACACGTGTGTGGAAGCACATTCATACGCACACACACACACACACTGTCCACACACACATGTGCTTGCACACACAAATGCAACACACACACACAGAAACACACACACACACTCACAGGCATCTGCACAAGGGAGGGGGAAGAACTGTTCAAAGTTCATTAATCAGATGAAGTTTTTCCAAAACTCAGTTTTTCGCAAAATTGAGTGGAAATAGGTGTCGGATTAAATTAAAAGTCCACTTGTACAAGTGGGCGATCTCTTAAATCCTGATATTAGCTTGACATTCAGAGCTTCAGAGTTGTTATAGAAACCCAGGCGTTGTGTCAACTATGTCTCCTGCCCTTTCCTACTCGATATTAGCCTGGGATCATGTTGTTTCACCCTCTTTTAATGAGGACTTGTGTGTGCTCCTCCGGGGGCTGGTACAGGGAGAGGTCAGAGGTCAGGGCTACTCAGCACGATACATGAATGGACAAGAGGAGAGAAGCAAAGCTCATTCAAACATGTCACATGACCCTCACACCCAATGACTGTAAAGACAATACCAGAAAGGTCAAGGATTTGGATCCTGTCCCAAATCAGGGGGATCCAATCGGCTTGTGGTTGCACCATACATAACTACCCATCCCTCAACATCCGAAAGACCTGAAAGCATGACTGTCTCAGTTAGAACTAGAGACACACAGAACTGCACAGCAGTGCATCTAGCTCACAGCAACAGGTCGCACATTCACTGGAAGTCCTAAAATGGAATTGTAAAACACGGTTCAAAAAGTTGAATGACACTCTCATTGTGGAAAGGAGTAGACACTGTGCTGAAGTATATGTCTGCTTCATGTTTGTTTGGAGAAGGAGTGCACGTGCTCCATCACTGTCTCAGAGAGGACTTCCAGAAGAAGAAGCATACCTCTCCTAGACTCTGAAGTAGCATGGACAGAATATATAAGACCTCTCTCTGTCTCTCCCATCGCGTGCTGGGACACACGAGATCGAGCGAGAGAGCGAGAGAGGGAGGGAGGGAGGAAGGGGAGGGAGAGGGAGAGGGAGAGTGCGAGGGTAGAGTGCGAGGTTCTCTGTATCGTTTCTAGTTATCGTTTGCTCTTTCTCTTTCTCTGTTCTCTCTCTATCTCTCTCTCTCTCTCTCTCTCTCTCTCTCTCTCTCTCTCTTTCTCAATAAAGCTTATTTCTCTTCAAATCTGAGGTGACTTTTAGATCCGCCTGTGTTTTTCCTCCGGTTATCACAGTTAAAATAGTTTTGTGTCAGACTTGTACGGCATCAAAACTTCCAATAGCAGTACTCAAGGGTTTCCAGCAGAGGGCAGTGTGTAGTTGAAGAGTTGATCTAGACTTTTTACGTTGAATTACATGTAAGATCAAATATATTGTATAGAGAGAGAGAGAGAGAGAGAGAGAGAGAGAGAGAGAGAAGAAAGAGAGAGAGAGAGAGAAAGAGAGAGCAAGAGCGAGAGCGAGAGTCAGTGAGAGTGAGAGTGAGAGTGAGTGAGAGAGTCTATGTCTGTGTATTGTGCGTGGGTGGATGTATCAGGGGAGGGAAATAAGGGGTTACTTTCAGAGGGTCCTCTGCTGACAGCTACGCAGCTCAAATCTCTGCCAAAGGATTAAAGAAAGCAATTGGATGCTTGTATCACCAAGCCAGCTTATCCCTGCATCCGCCTCATGAATGCAATCGGATGGAGAATCCAGAGGCCCTTTTCTACACGAGAGCACTGGAGCGCTGAGAGAGCCATGTCCAAACGACGTCGCACGGCATCCTGTTGTCTTTCAGCAACATTTAGGGAGGAGGCAATCATGTATGTTTTTTAACGGAGGTAGTGCTTCGCGGGTGCCCTAACAGTTGGCGCAGGGGGAGATTAGCTTTTAATTATAGGAAGAGAGGCAGAAGCAATTAGTTTGTACACCCACTTACCATTGTACCCACTGATAGACAACAGAGATGATGTCTTCACGGGCAGGGATTCCTGAATGTTAAATCCCACCAGTACTGTCTCCACGGCCCCTGTCTCCATTTACAGACGACTATTTTCGTAGGTGTCTGTTGTTATTGAGTCATCCACCACCCACCCTCTCCTGCCCAAGACAAACCTATATCTCTGTGGATATGCAACCTGGAAAGGTGCAAGACGGAACTATTAATCAAACAACTTTTTGAGACGCCGAATCAAGGTGGGCATATGTGTGTGCGGGGGCTGAGGTCTAATTAGTTTCCTCCCCACACCTGGGTACCATGTGGGTACAGCTGGCATCAATTAAGAAGTTATGGGCGAGGCCCTCCAGAGAGCCACTGAAAATGTCCAGTGACGATGGTCTGGTACCAACGCAGGCAGGTCACTGATTAAAACCCGTAATGGATGTAATTGTCCGTGCAAATGGATTAGGGATTCAGTTAGGGCTGAAAACAATCTGGGAGAAGCTGCTTTTTGCATCGTAAAAAAAAAGCCCGCTACTGTGTCTGAGAGAAAGAACAGATCGATAAGCCATCCGGGCCATCATTCAGACGGGTCCGTTCGATGTGCTGAAGAAGTCTAAAAGCATGGGTGGTTCACGACATCGGCCTCGTACGCCCCCCGAGCGGCTGCCTCTTCTGAGCTGCAGGGTAAGATGAGGTGAAACGTCTCCACCGAGATCATTTACTACTGTTTGCTTTGGTGTGTGCCTGCTGTAATCTTGTGCTAAGCTTTGTTCCCTGTCCATCTTACTCTCTTTAAAGCACGGGGGGGCCAGGGGGGTGCAGGGGTGAGATAGTGCTATTAAGTTGGCCTTGACCGCTGTGATTGGATGACAATCCACAGCTCAGGTGCTCCGTCTCCACAAGGTGGAAAGAGATAAAAAGGATGATACCGTTGTAATCGTCGGAGCGAGACAGTTTCCGATCGGTTTTGGCGTGATATCGATTGAGATAGGCTGCCCGTTCACTCGAGGAGCATTTTGATTATGGCTAAAGGAAAGTTGAATAGTGAAAAAGTATGTCAACAGCTGAAACCTTCTGTCGATCATTCACTCAACTTGGGTGTGAAGCCCCTAACCTTGACATGATCACATGTGAGATCTATGATAATGTAATCATCTTCCCTCTCTCCTTGACACTGACAGTGATTCAACGTGTGTGCTCGAGCTGGGACGTCCTCGCTCGTAATGAGGGGCCGTGCCACACTGGCAAATGTGACCCTCGCTGTTTACCTTGACTCCCAGCATCAAGGACACTCTCTGTCCTGATCCACACAAACCAAACGGAATAAACAGAGCCGTCTGGAACACGCAGGCATATGGAAGTGGAATGCACAGGCTATTATGCAGTCATACACACTTAACGAGAGCTGGAACGAGTGATGGAGAGAACACGCGACGCCCACAAAGAGAGTGTGGCCAAAAAAAGAAAAAGGAGATGCCTTAATCAAAAGATGGACAAAACTGCACTGCATCCAAAGGCTTTCTCCTCCTCTGACATACTTTGATGAACAAGTGTTTCAAGGTGCTTTCAAGAGCTTCTTAGAGAGAGAGAGAGAGAGAGAGAGAGAGAGAGAGAGGGAGGGGAGAGAGAGAGACCATCTTGTTCAAATTGGAGGCTTTTGAGAGTGGGAAGATAAAGGAGTGAGGGAAAGAATAATGGGAGAGAGAGAGGGAGGGAGGGGCAGGGGAGAAAGGAGGCAGAGAGGAGGGAGAGATGAGGGAGGGGGGGGATGTGGGGCGAGGAACGACGATGCTTGTGGGTTGAGACTGGAGGCAGGCTCATTTCCCCTTCGTGGTTTAACATGTAAGGGGAAGGGGTCGGTTGCGGGGTGTGGGTGGCACCGGAGGTAGGGAGGTGGAGGTCAGAGGAGAGGAGGGGATTAAAGGACAGGCCTCTGGTCTGGGAGTGAAAGAAAAGCCGCCATTTTGAGTAATCCCAACAGAGAGGATATAAAGGAGAGAGAAGGAGAGAAGGAGAGTGAGCTAGATAAGGCATCTCCAGCAGCCACAGGCTCCCCACACAGGTAATTCAACCATAACTCAAACTCAACTCCCTGTGATAAATTGAGATTATAATATAAGGGCCAGTAGAATCCCCTCGTGAAAAGGCGCTCAATATTGTCGCCGTTAAAGGCAGTCTGAAATCCCTGTAGAAAATGAATATTCATATTCATTGCTGTACTATATAATTGGTCAGTCAAGCTTCAAGCAAAAAGCCACCGTGAAAATTGACATGCTGTCACCCTAATTAAATGAGTCAAAATACAATGTAACTATATTGTTGTGTCAAGAAGAAAAGTGTAACATGGTTTTACCAGACTGGTGATTAGAATATACATGTATTGGGATACCATCTAAATGCCTTCCTGTTGGTGTGAACCTGTACAGATCTGTACTGGGGAGTACTGGACTGGATGCTTGGCCTGTCAAAAAATATTTTAGCATCACTCAGAGAGGGAGAGAGAGAAGGTAAGAGGGAGATAGAAATTGAAAGGGAGAGAGTGATATGGAGTGGGAGTGGCAGAAGGAGACAGTTAAAAGAGATAGAGAGGGGAAGGAAGAGGGAGAGAGGGGGGAGAGAAAGGGGGTAGAGAGGAGGAGACGGAGAGGGAAATAAAGAGGGAGGGAAAGAGACAGAGGGAGAAAGGAGGGAGAGAGAGGGGGTAGAGAGGAGGAGAGGGAGGTAAAGAGGGAGGGAAAGAGACAGCGGGAGAGGGGAGGGAGAGAGAGGGGAGGGAGAGAGAGGGGAGGGGAGGGAGAGTAGGAGACTGCGTTTGAAGCTGCGTTTGTCATCATTGTGATTGTGGTTTTATGATTGCCTTCACTTGGCTATTGACGAAAGTCAAGCTCTGTTCTGTATTTGCTATTTGCACATTCCTCCTTTCACAGAAGCCCCTCTCTAAACACGGACACGTACACAAGACCATCACGAGCAACACACTCACTCATACACATCCAGACCCCCCCCGCCGCACACACGCCAGACACACGCGGCACACACACGCAGCACACACAATACACACACGCACTGTTATTGTTGGCAGGGAGAGATCTCTCGGGGTCTCAGCCACTCTGCACACAGAGCCTCCCCCGCCACATGACCTTTACAAACCTCAGGTCAACAAATACCTGACGTTTGATCCGCCTCATCCCACAGCTGAACACGAGAGGAACGGCGACAGGGCTCGTTGAGGATGCGCTCCCTCCTCGGCTGTGAGAAATCCTCGTTCTCACCGGGTTGATGGATCTGTGGCTTTGTGTCGGCTTTTTAGGACTTTTGTTTCGGTTTTCTTGCTTGTGGCGTTTTGCTGGTGAAGCTGCGTAACTGCATCTGCTGGGTTGCTGACGTTTCTTTTTTATTGCTTATTGTTTCAGACTTCTGTAAATGTGATTTATTTTCAGGGACGAGTGGGGGTTCACCCTTTCTGTAGATAGAGTTTCTATTTCTTTGTATTATTCTCTCCAAAGCTCATAAAAACTCATAAAACACAGACTGAGAAATGTTATTATACATTTCAGTCCACTGTGTAGGTAAGGCATTTCCACTCAAACACAGAGGACTTCTAAACTCAGAGCTTTCAGACTTATATGTTCTTCAAGAACAAGTAAAATGCATTTATTTTACTCAAAATACTTCTCTAGTTGTTAGTCGATGCAATCACCACAGCCAACAAGACCTTGTAAATCCACTGGGAACAATTTATACAAGTATGGATTGTTGTAGACGAAACTGTAGATAAACCCTCTTTCTCTCTTATTTTCCCCTTGAATTACTCATTTACCTTCGTCCAATATTGGCTGTAACCTAACATGATATAAGAGAGAGAGAGAGAGAGAGGAGGGGCAGTTTATCCTCCAGCCTGCAGTTTATCACATATTATCATCTGTTTACATCTCTCCTCTACAAGCCAGTGAAAGAGTCAGATTGAGAAAAACACACAGAATGTATGGGCTAAAACCCTTTAAATCATCCCCACAAAGCCTACACTTATCTCCCTTCACAATCCATGCATAATTCAGTTCTCTTTGGTTCTGGGAAATAGGGATCGGCTTTTTTGAAACCTTAAAGAGGAAATTATTTTGTTAAATCTTCATGTTTTATTAATGCATGGCCAGCCTACACTAAAAGCATGCAGTGCATATGGAATCTGTATTCTAAAAGTGTTCTCTACAATACCAAAACAAGTATCATTATTGCCGATCCCGTTATTACAATCAAAAAGTAATTAAAAAGTATTAAGCACCAATATAATTTTCTTCTCAGCTTGATTTTCATTGGGTCGTCTTCATTCAACTGAGATGGCTAATAACCCAGAGTGAATTCTCCACTCAAATAAAGGCATTTAACTGCTCCTTCCTTTGTTCCCCCATTTCATTGCCTTCCTCCATTGAATGAAAATACACTAAGGGATCCCATAGCAATAATAGATTTTTCACTTTGCTCAGCATTCTGACATTTTCAATGTGACAGAGAGCAGGTGCTGCCAGTGTCTGTGAGATGGAAGTCTGGACCTGAGAGTGGTTATATAGTTATATAGACTACAGGAAGGTGTTGGGGCGAGCTGGGGCTCCATTGATTCCAAGTCCAGTATTGAATCCCTTCCTTCCCCCTCCTCTCCTCCAGCAGCCCAGCCTGATCAATAACCAAATGGACCGTTTGAAGGAGCTAATCCTTGCCAGCCGATGAACCAATGACACATCAGTGTGTGAGCAGTACACCCACCATAACAGATGGGTGGCAAACCTCAGACCCAAAGTCTCGTACGTCTGTCTCTGCTCATGGAACCTTCTGGATGGGTTAGGGTCGCCCCTCACAGCTCCCACCAGCTCCCACTGAGCTCCGCTACCGAGACCAGTCAGACCCATATCGAAACATGTAGAATGACGCGCATGACTCTTACACAGCAATATCAAACAGCCATTACATCCCTCACTCTCGTGTCAGTCACATGCCCGACTGCCTCCTTCTGAGACACGACGGAACTCCCACCATTAGCAATAATCTACACAGCTACAGTCCACTGGAGAAGCAGTCTTTGAGCAGCACTTCCACTAGGTCGTAGGTCAAAGTTCACCTGGGGCAGGAATCTGGAAAGGGATGTTTGGTTTGATGGTTTGTAGGATGTTCTAGATCTCTCTTACAAGCTCTTATAAGGTTATCAACTCTTCCTAAGTTTAGCAGTGAGCTGTGCAGGTGGAAGAAATGACAGAACGGGTGCTTCTTTGTGGGAAATGTCTTAGCACTGGTGCAATACCCACTGGCTGTCTATTAGAGAGGGGGTGTAGCAGTGTGCTGTGTTATAGCCAAAGCCTCTGATTCAGTCTTTCATCCATAATAGAAAGTGTTGCCATGCCCTTAAAACACAGGAAGGATTTGGAGCAAGTATTTGATACCTGCTGAAGGATAGATGAAACCCTTGTGTGGAGGGTGACCCTGAAGTTTGACCTCAAAAGGCCCTTGGCTTCTCCAGGTAACCTGCTCCAGTACTGCTCTGCTGTCTCCCTACCAGCCTCCAAAACCCTCCTCAGTCCTTCTCTGTGCACCCTGCAGTCAGCTGGTAATACATTATTCAGGAAAAGCTTACCCATCCTTTCAGCTAGCAGAAGAATATTTATTTGAAAATTGATTTCTTATGACGTGGCAAGATTTACAATTTAACTTCTGAGTAACAAGTGCTCTTTCATGGCTCTGGTTCACTCGCAGACTGCTTCTGGGAAATAATACTGAAGTATTCAAAGATGTTTGAAGATGTGCAGTCAAAGATGTGCATTAGAAGAGATCAATTCTTCATAATCACTTACTGAGACAGCAAACTACTGTGAAAAGGCTTTAGACTCGTATTTGAATGGATAAACTCAACATTCATGCAATCAGGGAGACTGAGGACTTTTCTTCTGAGAGCTCAAATATGATGGACTTGAGCGAGAGTGTCACTAAAACTGTCATTTCATCAGCTAATGAGCACGGAGACTAAATAAATTGCAGAGTGAATGTCCTATGAACACGGCCTAATAATACTAAACTAAAGAGAAGTTTAATTGCCCACATTAAACTCATTAACCATTCAGCAGCCACCTTGCATTACAAATGGGTGGAGGGTGCATGAACTTCTGAGAAGTCTCAGAGTGAAGAAATTTAACAACCATACTGTACAGGGCCACACAGAGTGGGGAAGGGGGGGGGATTAATTAACATTAATGACCAGAAACGATTTCCCCACCTATGCCCGTAATTTGAGCACAGTGGAGCGTTTTGGCTTCGAGATGATCCCTAATTGCTTGAACCTCAGGCTACCTCGCTCCCCTCCGAGTGTGTGTTTGGTGGGATTTAACTCGCCAGTCAAGACAAGACAATAGACAGAGGGGTAGACGGAGGACTCAGGCTAATGCCGTTTCCCAGAGTTCCACAGCACTGGGGTTCCTCGGATTAGATCCCACTGTGTTTCTCTCTCTTATCGGTGTACTGGGATTGAAACCAAGGAGGTCTCTCACATGGTACATGTGTGAAGACACGCAGACGGCAGGACGTTATGCACTTCCTGTGTTGACGGCCTCCACTTCCTGCTGAGCAAAAATCGATAAATTCCAGCTCACTGGATTGGACACTGTGTCTGCAGTACTTAAAACTGTCCATCTCTTTAGTAGTAATACTGTGACAGTCAGACCTTTTCTCAGTAACACATTCCTCACAACATTTCTCTTTTCGTAGACGCTTTTATACCAAACATCTTGAAAACAGAAGACAGAATCTTCAGTGGATGTAGCACTCTAACCCACGATTCAATATGTGCACTGCCCACCATTGAAGTGATGGAACGCTTTAGACACTGTCTTTTTTTGACGCTCGTCTCTCCTGACATTTTTCCCTCTTCCCAGAATGCATGTGCAGAAGCAGTGGGCATGCGTGGCCGTGGTTACGGCCCTCCTGATCCTCACGGCGTCAGCTGCTGAGGGGGGCAAAGCTGAGAAGCAAGGTGAGATTCTGGCGCATTGACAGCAGACACTGCAAAGTGGACCCCCGGAGCCCCGGAATGTTAATTAGATGTAAATCTTGATATCGGGTCAGATTTCTGCACGCATCCACTGAAAGTAGAGGGGTGCTTGCAGACTTTCAATGACAGATGCATATCTCAGTGCCGATCCGATTGAAATCATTTGACCTTTCACAGTGGAATTGGCTATATATTATTGTATCTTTGTTAATTGCATCCTAAATAATTGTGGAGGTGACTTCAGTGTAAGGGTGATGTGCGTGTGTACGTGTGTGTGTTGTTATTTCGTGTGTGTGATCCAACAGGAAAGAAGGAGCGTAAGTCTGACTGCGGTGAGTGGCAGTGGAGTGTGTGCGTTGCCAACGAGGGGGACTGCGGACCTGGAACCAGGGAGGGCACAAGGACCGGCACGGACTGCAAGCAAACCATCAAAACCCAGCGGTGCAAGATCCCCTGCAACTGGAAGAAACAGTTTGGAGGTGAGGTGGGCTCGATCGTCCGAACACGGGAGATTAAAGGATTCTCTCAACCGTGCATTGGGATGCCAATGTGTTTCACGTGGAGGTGAAAACATCGAGAAACAGGATTCTGTCTGAAATGTCTGGAACGCTGGGAACGTCTTGTCTTTCCGTCTCCCACGGGGACAGCAGTCATGCCTTGTGTACGGGAGACAAATGTGAGAGGATGTGTGTGCACGAGTTTGTGTTTACAGACGTGTGTGTGTGTATGTATGTGTGTGTGCGCTCCCCCAGAGCGTGTGTGTCTGAGTGTCATCTGCAAACAGAGCGTGGGCACCGCTCTGTCCCCCCCCCAGGGGAGAGCTGGGTGGAAGCGTGCTCACAGCCAAATGATAGGCACACAAGCTCCTGCTTTCACCCTGTGCTGTTTAGGAGGTCCCTGTAGGATTCCTCCAACAATGCACCCTGTCACCCCCCTCTCCCCCATCCCTCCTGTCCTCTCTCCCTCATCCCACTCCCCCTCTCTGATGAGGATCCAGGGATCTCAGAGCCAGGTGACAGGGGCCTAGGCTTTTATCTGGGAGGGAAGTGAAGGATGGGTAAACGAGTGTCACTACCCGCAGGGGAACGGCCGGCCGGGCTGAAGGAAGGACAGACGGGAGACGAGACATGCACACAGGCTCACAGGCGCACACACACACAGTACATTACTCATGGACAGATATGTCATTACCTTCACCTGCACAGAGTGATGCAGAACACATGGAATCCAGCTGCAACCTTTGCATGTGTCCTGTTTTGAACTTTCCTTATTCCACAAAGTATCTCACTACATCGCAGAGAACAGCCACACTTCAGATACCATCCCCTTTAGGACAAAGAGGCTGCTTTATCTGTGAAAGGATAAAATGCATTTCTGATGCATTTGTAAGAAAAAAAACGATACAAAACTGTTAACATCTCATAACTCCAATCCTCTCCTCTCCTCTCTCTCGCTCTCCTCTCTCTCTCTCTCTCTCCTCTCTCTCTCTCTCTCTCTATCTCTATCTCTCTATCTATCTCTATCTATTTCAATCTCTCTCTCTCTGAAGGAGAATGCAAGTATGACTTCCAGGCCTGGGGAGAGTGTGACCTGGCGACCGGCAAGAAGAACCGTACAGGCGTGCTGAAACGTGCCCTCATGGATGCCACCTGCCCCAACACAGTCAGCGCCACCAAGCCCTGCGGCAAGATCCCCAAGACCAAGCTACAAGGTACAGTCGGCAAGCTTGCACAGCTCTCTGCCAGTGCCCTCTCCCTCACTCTGTCGCTCTGCTATTCTCATCTTTCTCTTCAGGAGACTATCAAGAGGTTTATTATGCACCAAATATTGAAGCGTGAAAACGTGTACATCCCTGGGGTAGATTATCATCTGTATGAGAAACTCTCAACAGGGACGAGAAAGAGAGAACTTTGGGTACATTTTCCATATTTCCATTTCCATATATATATAAATGCTTTCGTGTAGCTTTGAGTGCGTGCTCGTGGCGCAGTAACCTTGGTAATGATGATAGGAGGGAGAGAGAGTGTGTTTGAAGTCCAGGATATGCTCCTTCTTCTGCAGCTCCCGCTGATTACATCTTGCTGAAGACCCAAATCCTCCGAAGGATTTAATCAGAGATAGCGCCAGACTTGTCACATATTCATATTTAATCCATTTTCTTTCCAGTCCAAAACGAATACCCTCTCTAATAACCCTTGCATTACATGAAGAAACAAAATAGCTTTTACAAGGTAATCAATGTATACAGGGGCAACCCAATTTCCACCATCATGTTGCATTATTTGGCTGGCTAAATAAGAAAATCAGACCATCCAAGGGAAGATAATTGTTTTCGCTTTGTCCGCAATGTAAAAAGACAAGCCTATTCACAAGTCCAAATGAGTCTATTGACCCCACATTGACTGATGGAACACAGATACTTGGATATGGTGTGGTGCTTCCAGTATGACCTCACTACTACAGTGGATGGAACCAAACACAGCCTTGTTTTTAATTCAGCATACATGTGCTTTGAAAGACAAGTGTGCAATCTTAACAGAAGTATTGTATTGGATGATGCATCAGAGTTACTCTGAGATATTCAGATCCTGTAACTTCATCAGTTGCTTTCCCAGGTCTCCCAAACGATCTGCAGTCTCATTCTGTTCAGATCAATCTCCTTCCTCGCCAATCCCATCTACAAACACCGTTTGTGAAACCCCCTTAAAAAATAGAAAATCTAATCAAATAAGAGAATCAGCCATTGGGTTTGTTTGAAGATACATGCCTCTCTCCGTGTCCAAACCTTACATGATTTCAAAGGGAGAAACAGTCTGAATATTTCACTCTGGTCTCCATCACTAATGTATGATGACAGGGTGTTGCTAAAGTGCGCTGAACAGCTCCCTAGCCTTCCTGTGTCCTCCGTCAGATCGCCCACCAGACAAATCCCTGCAGTTACCAAGCTGTTATCATGCTTGTTAAAACCCTTAACAGACCACGGCTTCTCTTTTTATTGGGTACATTCTCTCCACTCTCAGTGACCATTTAAAGTAAGATATGTCTATAAAGAGGGGTCTAGGGTTTATGAAACACATATCGGTCTGGCTTTGGCACTGTAAAGAAAAAGAAGAAAAATACATCGCTGAACGTTCATTGGTCTGCTAATATTGACTTTCGTACACTGAAGTCACAGGGTTGGATACACTCCAAATCTCCTGTCCATGTGATTGGGATTTCTGGGTTCAGTTCCAGTTTTCTCACGCATTTTGACTAAGTTTGAGTGAGTCAGTCATGAGGCTGAGAGCTGTGAGCCAAATCTTCCTCTGTGGGAAGAGTGTGCTAGATTGACAGAGCTAACTGTGGCTTGGTAATAGCTGTCTTATGGCAGCAAATTCCTAGCATGCAGTATAAGCCTAGAAAAGCCTATTAGGATGGTACATACAGGGAGAAATTAAAATCAAAATTACATTTGAATGAATGTACACATGTGCATTCCAGCACTTGACATGATACAGTATGATGTGTTGTTTATTCAGGACATGGTTACAAAAAATCTGTACAGCATGTCAGTACAGTTTAGTGTTTGCGTGTTTATATATATGTTTTTATGTGTGTGTGTGTGTGTGTTTAAGAGAGAAACAGAGACAGAGATTGAAATAAAGAGAGAGAGAGAGAGAGAGAGAGAGAGAGAGAGAGAGAGAGAGAAAGAGAGAGAGAGAGTTTGTGTTCATACACCATACACCATAGACTGTAAACACACAACCCTGGCTGTCACCACACTTTACCTGCGTGAATCTCCCTTCTAATGAATGCCGCCAAAGTCAGGGGTTGCTGCCCTGGAGGCAGATCAGTGCGGGGTGAGAGGCTCAGCAGGGATGACAGGACTGGGATGAAGAGAGACCGTTGGAAAGAGAGACCCGTTATCTAAAAGATGCGTGATTTTCCATGTCTGCCAGTTCTGAGATAAGCTTTGGAAGCAAGGGGGTAATTCTGAAGAAAAAGAGTCTGATAGTGTTGCGGCGTGTTTGCAAGTGTGTGTGAGTCTGTGTGTGTGTGTGTGTACATGTGAGTGTGTCTGTCGGTGGGATGGCACACGCAGAGTCCCAGTAAGACGATCAGAGAGCACGTGAAAAAAAGAAAAAGGAGAAACCTGTCCTGAGAAGGCTATCTCACCTCCGGCACGGGGCCTCAAGCCTCGGGCCTCATTTGCAATTCTAAACAGCTACCTCGGGTGGAGGAGATAGGTTTCCCCTGACTACTGTAGCCGAGAGTGAGAGGGAACATCTGTCAGTGCCAGATTCTGCTGAAGACAATACAGAGAGGCAGCCAGAGACCCGATGAGGCAGTCAAGGGTGTCAAGGCTCGCTGGTCTCGCATGGTTGAAACGTGCCCCGTCGCATGAAACTGAGAAGGGCCAAGAACAAAGAGTGACGGAAATGAATGGTTCTGAATACCTGTTGAAAGCTCCGAGTCCCTTCCCGCTCTTTCACTGCAGCCTGCTGGAGACTCCCTCGCAGGGATCTGGAGGGATTCGCCCGACATGATTCGGGGCAAAACAAAACGCTTCAGTGATAGCTCTTGCTATCTCAGAAATTGTTTGGAGTGGAGGGGTAGTGGGACTTGGACATTGAACTGCTCTAGGCTTGATACCCTATCCCTGTAACACACCTAGCCCAATACCTAACCCTATCTCTGTAACACACCTAGCCCAATACCTAATTCCAGTGTTAAGTATTGTTGTGGTAAATTGTTTATTATTGTTAATCACTGATTTCTAAAAGGCTTGTTGAAGTATTGTTCTAGATGTTAGATGATGGTTTATGAGAATATTATAATGATTGTCTGATAGATCTTTTTCAGCCAGTTCCTCTTAGCAACTCAGAATGGATACTGTGTTTTATGATGATTGCTCAGCACCAAGGAATTATTGTCATGCCAAAATGACTTTCTCTCTTGACTGAGATAAAGGGCTTTAATCAACCAACCGATATGGGAGTATCTCATTTCAGTGGCAAGTGTAAACTTGCTTTAAATCAGGTACACAGACAACACAAGAAGGTGTTGATTAGCCTGTTGATGTCTACAGTCTTTCATCGCCCACAGACCACATGGTGTCCTGTCTAAAACCCTGAGTGTATGAAAGGAATTACATCTTTTTTTATTTTTCTTCTTTTTCTGGAATACAAAAAAAAGGCAGACAGACAGACAGACAGACAGACAGACAGACAGACAGACAGACAGACAGACAGAATGACAGGCAGCGAGACAGACAGGGGGATAAACACAGAAGGTGGTTATGTTCTTCCTATTCACTGAAGCAGAGCGACAGCGAGGGTGGCATGGACAGCGGTTCTTGTCATTTCCTGCCAGGTTCCAAATCCTCTCTTGTGGGACAATGATAAAGCATTTTTCATTCTGCACTCACATGCCCACCAAGGCTTCACTCCCTGGCCAGCTGCAGCAGTAGGATTGACTCGAAACCAAGAGTGTGTGAGAGGGACACCGGCTTAAATTGAACATAGTGCTACTCATCAGTGACTGCAATATCACAAAACGTTACCTTGTTCTGGCTGACAGCAAAGTTGATTATACCCCAAAAATCCCTTGGAAAAATAAGTAATTCACTTTTCACAGATGAAGGCCTTGTGGGTGCTGACTGAGTAACAATTATTTCAGTAGATTCTAACTGCATGTACATCTGTTCTTACTGCAGATGCCAAGAAGCCCAAGAGAGAGGGAAAGAAGAGAGAGCGTACACCAATGGACTAGCACTGAGGGGCATCCCACCAGGAAGTGGGCGAGGAGGAGTTTACTGTCCATATGGTTCCACATCTCCACATGGTTCCTCTTGTATGTCCTGCAGGTTAAGACTAGAAGCATGGATTGTAGTGTAATGGAGATTTATGGATTGTAGTGACAAAAACATGTTATTTTTCCTTCCTAGTGTTTGATAAACTTTGTAAACTGTAGTGACTTAATGCTTGGGTGTATGCATTACGCAAATGGACAAAGAGTTTCTTAATAAAAGGCTTACCTAATAACATTTTTAGGGTCATTTTGTGAATTTTTAACACATAAGTTTCTTGTTTATGTTGGTTGAGGTGAAAAACAAAATTTTACTCACTTTGAAAAAGTGATGTCATGTATTGATTTATTGCTTCAGCACGCTGAAAAACTCATTTTAATAAAATGATCTCATTGATATCTTCAATTAGATAGCTCCCACTTCAGTCAGCCAACAAGAATATTAAACAAATGATTAACAAATCAAATGTTCATTAAATGTTGTAATAAATATTGTTTATTCTACATTATACATGACCGGTTGGTCAACACACAATTTTTGTAGACACTTTTTAAGGTCAAAACTATTACAACTGATATATCTCAGATACATACAGAGTAAGATGTATACTATTGTCTCGTAACTGCTTAAAGTGACTCTGTATATGTGCCCAGTCTTGTTATTGTGCTTGGTTTGTCTCATGTAATAGTGTCCCCTGACATCTATAAAGATTTCCAAACATTTTAGTATGTGTAGTTGATGTTAACTCCTTCCTCAACTGTACCCCTTATTTGGTATTACATCTTCAACCAATAAAAATGTAGATGTGTAAACCTGATTGGTTTTCGTCTTGTACCCTATATGCTCAAAATATCAAAAACATGTTTTTACTGTTTAAAATAGTAATACAAAAAATCAAGCACATTTCTGAAGATTTTATTTGAATTCGGTTTCAAAATGTTATGGCACAATATATCCACTGAATGTAACTTTACAGAGTCATAGGTGGCCAGTGATATTACAGTAACACCCAGATTCATTGTCCTTCACAAATAGTCAATCAATAATGTTTAAAAATGGAAATCAATACCATTATTACTGTACATTAGAGGGAGTGGCTAGCATCATATAGGGAGAGGGAGAAGGTAGGGAAGTGAAGGGAACATTCAGATAAGCTATTAAACATGTATGTACATTTCAACTGTACTGCATTCAAAATACATATGTATACCATAGATATATACAATGCAAACAATTTGCCTTTACCAGACAATTTACTTATTGTATGAGGAGCCACAAGCCACAGTGAATGAGTACACAATAGGCATCTACATACTTATGCAACTGAAAATGAACACCCTGTACAGTGTGTACAGCTATTAAGGGAGGGTATGCTTGTTTTGTTTTTCTGCGACAGGTCCATTTAAAAAGGCTTTCACTTTAAAATTCAAAACAAGTTCAAATGTATTCCCTCCTGACAGGCTTTGTTTGTTCCGTAAAACACCTCCCGTATATGACTTGTGAAGTTTCCAACATGGCTGTGTGCTGTAGCAGCTGGTCCTCATGGTTCCCCCCACGGTACGTTTCTATGTTTCCCGTCCTTCATCTCTAATTTAACTGACCCTAAATGAATGCAGAATATTTCTGTTTCGGTTTGAACTTTTCATAGTCTTTCAGTCATGGATGTAGTTTGGTCATACATCCACAACAAAATAACCTCTAGTTTCTTCTCCACTTACAGTCCCCATACATGGGATAGAATCCGATTATTCTTCTGTATAACTGAAAGATCTAAAAAGGTCTTGTCTAACTGAATTTTTCACAAGGCAGTTGTCCACTCCTTCAGAAACCATGCCTTAAGAAACTTTATCATATTTTTTTTTCATTTACATAGTTTCACTTTGGTTTTACTTTCTTTCTTTCGTCAGTATACTTTCATCTTCTCTTTTTCAGTTCTAGATACTTATGTGCTGGTTAGATCTGTAACTCCTCTTACAAATATTTGCACATTTTCAACATTTCTGAATTTATAATATTACATTTGTACATCCATTCAATACACATATATTTATAAAATGTGAACCAAAGTAAATGTCTGTAATATGTGTGTTGGCTAAATGAATGCCTATTTTATATGTTTACTTTTCACTGAATGTTTTGTCTCTGAGTCTTTGGAAGCCATTTGCTTTTGAGACACTCGTGGAAAGACCAATGAAAACGTCTATATTTCTACAACTTGTGCCTTGTGAAATGAGTTCTCAATCAGAGATGCTTTCTGATAGCTTCATGCAAAGATTTTTGGTAACACTTTACATTGCGTGTTCATTAAAAAACCATGTAGCTAAGTAGTCATAAATGCAGTTGTTACATAGTAGTTACACCTAATGTAAATTGTTACCAAATGTTCTTATAAAGTAAAAAAAAAGATTAATCTAATATAGAATCACGTATTACTGCCATACTCATCTGTACATAGAGTACAGTATTTTGGACACATACACACATACTCTCTTTTCCCACACACGCATGTACTCATGCACATGTTCAAGCATGTTATCCATTTACCTGCCTTCAGGGTTGTAGCCTTAACATTTGTGATCAGAAAAACATTTTAAAAAGCGGTATATTAACAAACAGTTGTATTTCTAATGAGTGGAATTTTAAAATAGTTGTTTTTGTAAAGAACTGTTGTTTTAGTCAGGTTATTGACACTGATGTGGGATTGTTCAGACACATAACATCCCAGTGGTTGCCAGGGCGATACGTGAGGTGAGAGAAGAGAAGAGACTGCATCTCAGCACGGTGAACAAAGTAACATCTTGCATCCACAAAAAGATCTCAGAATTTTTACCACTGAAGATTATACTGATAACATTTTAAATACATTGTGCTTTTCATAACTGCTATCACACAACCACCATCAGTTTTCAATACTTCAATAAAAATATGACTATTATTAACATTTGAGAGCAATGTTTTATTCTGATGTGGTTGTATATAAGGCACTTCAAACTGCTCGGTACAATCTGACGATATGATGAATTTTTCAGGGGAAACCATGAAGCTACTATGGAATCAACGGCATGCATGTTTGTCTAAATACTGAGGTTGACTAAGGCCCAAGGGACTGTTACACTTTCACCTTAAAAACAAAATAAATCAGAATAGATGTTAATACTACATGGAAAAACTAGTCCTAGCCTATTACTCAAAACGAAAACAAAAAACGACCAAAAAACGTCACTATTATGTTTTAATTATGTATGCTTTTTACTATAAATATTTAATAGATCTCCCTAGATAGGAGTTTAGCCCTTTGATATAAGCCGTGTGAAAATGAGCCCAGTTAGCTCTGTCGGCACATGATGTTCTGTTGACGCCATGGAGACAATGTTTACATGATGCTGGAGAATGGTAAACGGTGGAATGACAAATCCATCCCATGAAAAACACACAAAAACACCACACAAGCATATATCCACTGTTCACTGTGTCCTGTCTACAACACATGTTATTTAGGACTGTGATGATGTGTGGGAACAAGGAGTCATATAAACAAATCAGAAACTGAACCGTAACTCATTTTGTTTAATATCTCTAGGACGGTTAAATAATTCCTGTAGAAAACCCTTGGCTAACCTTTGCTCAAACAGTCCGCCTTCATTTTTTCCAAATATGGTTGACGTGTTGACATCCTTTAAGACTGTGAGCCTGCCTGCTGTGCATACAGTTAACGGGCCTTCGCTCTGTAATTGGGACTACAAAAGCTAGCTTATCTAGGTCGTACTGAGTGGACACCTCAGGGTCTGCCTGTTCCTTCCTTGCGTATGCCACTTAAACACATGGCAGCATTATCCTCTCTTCAGCTCAACTCAGCCCACAACACTCATCAAAGACTTAGCAGAAAAGGAAGTTAGTTTAAGTAAGACCAAACACCAGCTATTGAGAGGTTAGAGTTGGAACACTTGGATAAAAAAGTTGCCAAAATTGTGGGTGGCGAGTCGCGACCGTTTGGAAAGCCGTCTCTCTAAAAGGGGGTTTCACTGCTGTCACTACCCATCACCCAGCCAGGTATCTGTTACCAAAGCTGGCCTTAGACCACCAGTTGTGTTGGAGAGCACTTACTTCCCTGCTGGTATCACTCAAATGACAGCTTAGTCCAAGATTAATCAGACGTGGTAGCAAGCAAGGAGGTGCTTAGCTTCTACTGAGAGGTGTGACAGATGACACAGAGTCATGGGTCCACTTATCATAGTGACGGATGGCTGGATGCTCAACTTGGATGGATGCCTCACCTCGCATAGCCTGCTGGGATTAGGCTGTCTAACGGACTGACTGGATACCACCGTGATGCCAAGTGTCCAGTGGCTAACACTTTTATTTCAATCGTGATTGGTTGAGGTTTCAATCAAACTCTCCTCTTTTTTTTTAAGTCATATTTAAGGGCAGGAAAAAGTTTGCGTCTGAATTCCATCTAGAAATATATTTTGAGAGAACGAGTGCCGTTTATAAAGAAGAGACAAATAAGGAGAGAGAGAAGACAATAAAATAAAGAAAGACAGAAAGAAAGAAACGAAAAGACAGAGGAGAGGTGAGAGAGAAAGAGAGAGAGCAGGAACAGGGAGAGCGAGAGACTGTAGTAAATATGAACGCAGTGTTGGCTATGTTAACATGTCCATGGAAACAATGCCCTGGTACAGGGACAGTCACACATAAGAGGATGGGAAGGGGGGTGGGACACTAAGTGAGAAGAGCGTCCTCTATAAACCAAGCGTATAATGGCCAATCTTTAATCTCCTATGTAGGTGTTCCGCATCATATCATAATCTGATCAGCCCCATAGTGAGTTCCATAATGGTCCTGTCCCAGAACTTTCTCTTTAAGGAGGCAAGCGTCAAGGGACTTCTCTATGATGGCATCATATCCTGTTATGCCGCACAGTCTGGCTACCATCCAATTACTGCTTTTATATTCATCACTTCGATTGCAATACATACATGCCAGAAAACAAAGACTTGGTTTGAGGGTTAGCATTCCGTGTTAATGTACTATGTGCCCTGTGTATTTGTCGACACAAACATGATTATGTGCTTGTCATTGTAATCTTAATACTGTAATTATACAGAACCAGAACATTAAATATCATATAATGCACCTGCATACAAAACATATCTCTTTTTTTTTCGTCTATGTATTCACTTCATTCTATGATTCACAGCATGGATTATGAATTATGAATGTGATGTAACAACATGAAAATAGCCCTTATAAATCACAAGGCCAAAGCCTGCGATTAAAAGTAAGCCTCGTACAGAGGCACTGACACGCACCGCGACGGCTTCCGCGCGCTCACAGAGAGATCCCCCAATGAGGAACCAATCTGGCAACCCCTTAAGGTTCCCGAACAAATAACCGTAACGCTCGCACCACACACACACATACACCCACGCACACACATGCACACTATGATGTAAACCGGTACACATTGTACCACAAACCATGCATCAACAGGATGGAGACAGCCGTCTGTATCCAAGAAACCATCCTGTCATCGTCTCCCACACTGCTGCCCCAAGAGTCTTTCCTGACAGGAACTGCCCCTCTGCGCTCTGAAACCTGCTCGCTTTCAGCATGAGTCAGAGGGCTCTTAAGATCAGTGGACAGGATGACAGCACAACCATCAATATCTCAACAGCAATTATCGCAAGAATAAAACAACTGGTATTGTAAATTGCGAAAAAATCAAACGACGGCGCTAAAAACTGGCAAACCAGAGAATGTGAATGAACAATCCCTTTTCAAAGTGTTTCTCTATTTTACCCTTGTGTCACTCTTGCTGTTTGTTTTCCATTGGCTAGTGTACAGCATGTCCTACTGTGCACTACAGAGCTCAAATCAATCTATATGTTCAATCGTTTTAAAATCTCATTATGCTTGATATACTATGGGGGTCTGGCATGGAGTTAGGTCCATGGTACGATTTGAGGGGCCCTTCTATTCTATTCTATTCGATTCTATCTCAGGAGATCCTAACTATAGTATGTGATTGTGTGGATCTGCCAGAGGCAATTTAGGCAAGCTGTTCTATATTGAATCACGCCAACACACGCCAGAGGGGAACAGAAACAGATTGCAACATGAAATATGTCCTTGAGTCATTGTTACTGGCGGCCATCTTCATTGAAATTGATTATTTACCCATACACTCATGCCCTTACAGACAGGCAAATGCAGGCGACACAGAGAGCAAACTGTTCATTCTCACAAACAAACGCACAGGGCACGCACTCAAGTATGTTTCTATACACAGTTATATACAGGGATCTTTTTACACTGAACTGCAAACTTGACGTTTGTAAATTCAGTCAGCCCTATTTTCCCTTTGAATTTGTGATGTATTTTACACAGTGCAGAACTTTCTATCCAGCTGCCTGCTTCATTGTCAGTCTATTTGTTCTCTTGTGCAGTTCGCTGTCAGACTCGTGTCTCAACAGTTGCATCACACACCGTCCTCTGTTTCACTTATGGGTGTATCTCATTTCAACATTGCAGTGATGTGTATTCTCTTAAGAGACTCAAAGCAAAGAGATTTATTGAAAACTGTTGCAATGATGTCTCATTGTTGTAGATATTGATTAATTCTCTTGTAAATCTAATGTTTTTGTGGCCAACAGCTGTTTATTCCTTTCCTTTCTGCACTGTTTAAAAAAAAATCTGCAATGTATCTCAACAAAACTGGCTGCAGTTAAGCTTGTGTAAAGTGCTACAACAGGTCATAGAGAAGAAAAAGATGCCAAAACTAAGGAATCAAACTGTCATACTTAGTCACACACATACACATCAACCCACACAAGCACACACAGACACACATACACACACAGACACACACACACACATTCATCTAGCTGACCGAATGTTTTTGTACTGGCAAAGAAGAAGATGTTTGAATGTCTTTTTGAAAGTGACATTGCAGAGGGCGTAGCAGGCGGGATTGATGGTGCTGTTGATGTAGCAGAGCCAGTAGCCGATAGTCCACACCGTGTTGGGAATGCAGCTGGAGCAGAAGGTGTTGATCAGCACCATCACGTTGTAGGGAGTCCAGGTGGCCACGAAGGCCACCAAGATGGCCATGATGGTGCGGGTCACCTTCTTTTCCCGAGACGGCGGTGCTTTCTTCTTCTTGGGGGGCTGCTTGGTCATCTTCACGATCTTCCTGGTCACGTGGTCCTGCTTCTCGGTGGCGGGGACGATCTCCACGGTGGCGTTGGAGGCCGTGTAGCAGTCTCCCTTGGGCGACTTGGTCTTTATCTTGATGCAGGTGAGTTTGGAGCCGCCTGCTTTGGCCCGCTGACGCGGCGCCAGCTGGGCGGGCTCGGCGCTGCAGTTGGCCCGGGACGGCACCGCCTCCTCGTCCTTCTGATTGGACGCGGCCGCGCTGCCGGACGTGGAGTCGTTGGAGCTCTCCTTCTCCTCCCCCGGGGTGCAGTTCTCCTTCGTTCCCTCCTCTCCCTCCGTCTCGCCCTCGCCGCCGCCCGCCGGGGACGGGCCCTTCCCGTTCTGCAGCTTGCCGCCGTCGTGCTGGTTGGGCTCGCCGTCGGTGGTCTGGGTCTGGGCGCGCTCCGTCTCCTCCACGGCCACGTTGTTGTTGTGGGGTTTGGGGGCGTGGCTCTGGGCCTGGTTGGGGGGCACAGCCCCCTGATTGGCCTTGGATGGGTTCCGGTTGCGACTCTTCACCCGGCTCTTGCTGGCTCTGGAGATCTGCCAGTAGAGCACAATCATGATGGCGACTGGCAGGTAGAAGGCCGCGATGGCAGTGCCGAAGGTGACGGCAGCGTTGGAGAAGAACTGGATGTAACACTCCCTCTCAGGCACTGTCCGCCCACCCACAATGAACTGCCAGAAGAGGATGGCCGGAGCCCAGAGGATGAAGGACAGGACCCAGGCGCCGGCAATCATCATCCCTGCCATCTTGGTGGTCCTCTTGACAGGGTAGCTGAGAGGTTTGGTGACACAGAAGTATCTGTCAAAGCTGATGATGAGAAGATTCATGACGGACGCGTTGCTGACGACATAGTCCAGGGCTAGCCACAGGTCACACACCACGGGCCCTAAGGGCCAGTAGCCAATCACAATGTAGATCGTGTACAAGTTCATAGAGCACAGTCCGATGATTAGGTCAGCGCATGCTAAGCTGAATAAAAAATAGTTGTTGACTGTCTGAAGGTTCCTATTCACTTTAATGGAGAGCATGACCAGTATGTTTCCGATGACGGTGACCAAACTGAGAGAGCCAGCCACCAGCACAATGAACACCACCTCCACAGTCTTGTAGGGGCTTTCGGTTTCATCCACTGAGTTTGTATTGTTGCCTTCAGAGGCATTCCAGTAGGTGAAATTGAACACATCCATTGCATTTGGTCTTGGTTGTGTTTCTCTACGTGGTTGGAATCTGGGTTTGGAATTGCCACTAATCTGTAGAGAGAAGGAGAAAAACAGGTCACGACAGGTTCATATGATACAGAAATCTCATTTGTCCCCTCATGTTTCCATCTTATTTCACCAACATGAATATAAATGCAACATTTATGAAGAGGTGGATTATACATATTGTAAACAGGAGTGCGTGAAAAACCAATCTGTTGCAAAATGCGTAATGACATTGCACTTGATGTAAGGCTACTACTACAGGCGAAAACACTTCATTTAAAGTGAGCCGGCCAACTAATATATGGATGTGATAGCTTTATCTTCTGACGATATATTTCATGAAAGCAAATACGCCAGATCTTTAATGTTGAAATGGACCTTTAGGCACTTCAGAGGCAATTTCATAATGAGACATGAGACATAATGAACTTTTGGCCATCAATGTTTTATTGAATATATTTGATATATATGCTTAATTTAGGCCCAGTTCAAATTATAGTCTTCAATGAATCCACATTTCTTTAAAGGAAATGGTCATACGCATTCATTCCAGCTGCTACTTCATGTAGTCTAATTTCATATTAGTCTAAACGGACACTCAGATATTCACTTAATCAGCATTATTAACTTAGATCCCATTTGACCCACCAACCCCTATTTAACTTGAAGCACTGCGTGTGTCTGTGTGTTTGAGTGCACATGCGTGTATAATCTAAGGACTAACCCTTTGCTTTGTATACTGCTCAAAACTCCTATTCCTAGTCTTCAGATATTGATAGCGATTTTGTTGGACAGTTTTTGCTGTACACCTGCAGCGAGCTAGTGATGAAGGCAGGACCAGCTGATGCCTGTCATAACTTTAACGATCACACACCTTCTGGCCTATCACTTCCTCTCACACAAATCAAAGAGCTCGCACACTGCTTTGACGTAAATGCCATTAGCTTCTATGCTGTAGTCTCTCTCTCTCATTCTCGCTCTGTCTCTCTCTATCTCTCTCTCTCTCTCGTCTTTCTTCTGCCTTCTGTCTCTTTGATGCTCGACCCTGCACCTGAAGAACTGTTTGTGCTCTGGCGTGATGTCATGAGAGTCTGTGACAACGCCCTTATGTCTATGTGACTGTGACATAAGGAGGACTAGCCACTTGATACTCTGGAGACTATCTCAATTCTAACAGTGAAGTCATTTGAACAGTGAATGTACTGTGGACGTTTTCATAATTTGGTAAGGAGTCAATTACTGTCTTCGTTTTCACTGCTGACTGACTTTTTGACTGGCATTCTTTTTTATTAAATAGAATATCACTGTGAGTGGTTGTTTTTTTCTTCTTCAAGGAACTGACTGAATCACCATGCAGCAGTGACTGATCTGCAAAGGACCTAATGAAGAGTTATTTGCTGTCGGCCCACCGTCAAGGGAGTGCTTCTTTCCGAGGCCCTGCCATTTAGGTATACCGCCCTTAACAGTTGAGCACAGCAACTGAGTAACTAGAGAGCATTTACTTATCTTCTCGGCCAGAAATCCCTAATCATTGCATTAGGTGGAGAGCTAAGCTCAACTAATCCCTATAAAATGTTCGACAGATTTATATTCAAAGACAGCAACAATACAAACAAAATCCACTTGTGGCTCACCAGAGACAAGTGGATTAGAGAAGTAAAGTGGATCAGTGGAGATGGACTGAGGGATGAGGACGGCAGTAAGTCTCTCAGCCCCTCTTTGTCCACCTCCGACTGCCATAAGCCTCCTCCCACACCTGAAATCTCCACCACAACAGCCAAAGCTCTGCCCTCACTCAATCCAACAGACACACAAAATCCTCTTCGCCACGACGCGTGCATGGACATGCTTACTAAAGAAAGTCCTTGTTTGAAAGTGTTTTCACACTCCACATCACCCCTGTTGAAGGGTAGACATCTCGACTCCCCGGGGAGGCCGAGACAAGCGCGTCGCGTTTCACCAGAGAGGTGTGGAAGACGGGCTCGGTCCAGTTGTCTTGCTAGTCATTTAGCAGTGTGGGCCTCTCAGTGTTGAGTACCCTGCCTCAGGCCCAGCATGGACTTGACCTGAACCCCTTCAGAGAGTGGCACTGATGACACGGTTGCCACAGTACTGGCAGCACAAGTGTCCAGGTGTGAGGTAGCATCGTCCCGGGTGCGTGCAGGTGTCGACACCCGGGGCGACAGCGGCAGTGACTCCGACATAGCTATCCATCACTGACTCTACCTCAAAGTGTTCGAGCACTTCCCCAGAGAGCCCCTGCTGTGCCCCGCTGACACACACATCCACACAGGGTAGAGTAGCTCTCAAACCACAAAAACATCCTGGAAACAGAGCTCTGATGTGTTTGTTTCCCATCTGTATCTGCATTTCCTTTTTCGGGTACGTCTTTTTCCTCGAAACGCGAGAACAATTTCATTTGGAATCGCATCTTTCCACTGACTGTGCCGTGCGTGGAATTGAATGCTGCCACCTCTGATTTCGCCATCTCACTCTGTGTGTAAATAAATAGATGGTAGAGCAGCCCGTTCTACTGTGAGGTGAATGTGGTTAACCGAGTTTAAATGAGTATTGTTCTGCATTTTAGACTTTAGCCGTTTCTGTGGAACTGGCTCAGTAGAGCTGAAAATTGCTTGTGTCCATGGGGAGCCTCAGAGGTCCAACGTTGCCCTTTTTACACGATTCACGCTTGTATTCCTCATTTTCTCGTAACTGGCTGAATTTTTCCAATACACAGTGCTCAAAGTCAACCTGTCGGTTTGGCCTAAATGACAATGATTGTTTACAGCCAAGATATCATCTGTCTTGCCACCCAAGGCTTTTCTGGTCACAAGGTGTGTCGTACACCCACAACAGTAGTATTAGACCTTGAAATGGGTAGGTAACCTTTCTCCAACACTGGTGTATAATCATGGTTGCTCTTGATATTATATCAAGCTTACCATGCAATTGCAGGGGGAAGGTAGTGTGTAGGCGCACTTAAAGCGATGCATTAAGGCTGACTCCCCAGTGTACTGCTTCTCATTCCCCCATCTCGGCGCACTGATGCGAGGGAAAGCCCAGGGCAGTCGGCCTTTGCTACCAATGATTAGATGCGTTTTTATTGCTTACCCCTCCACGGGAGTGCACAGGGTTAAGGCTTCCGTTCACTGTGCTGTTTGCTGCAGAGCATGCCTGGAATCCAGGAGCCATCATCACTGCAGGACGGCTTCTCCTCGGGGGGTAAGGATACACTCAGCGCTCCTCTCAATGGTATTACATGGATGTATTCTAGGCAGGAGATATGAGAGGGGCTGTACATTACATGGGCTCAAGGCCTGTCCCTTTCCCACTGCTTTTATAAGCTAGAAGATGATGTTCAGATTCTATCAAAGTCTATTGATTTTTTTGGATCCAGTTTTACTTTCGAGGTGTAACGGTAGAGACGTGGTTTTGAAACGTCGCGCTTCAAAAAGAAGGTTAAAGAGTCGTCTTGAGTGACATGCTCAGTGGTTCACCCTAGAATGTTGTTTTGAATTCCCATTAGAGAGGCGCAATCACCTGTTAAGGGGTTGCTTTGACATGATGGAAATGTTGGAAACTGTAAATCAAACAACCATAACAGCTTTACTCCGTGTTCAGCCTCTTCTCTGAGGAGGAGAACGTAAACATCTCCTGTAGGACCTGGTGGAAAGTGCTCTTTTTTGAGGGTCAGTCAGAAAGGCAATTCACAAGATGGCAGCAATCGAAGTACGAAGCACATTAACCCCAAACATCCAATACTCTCTGGATGTTAGATAACAATTCCATCTTACAATGATCCTTCACATATTCAGCACATAATGTACCCACTGTTTATTTCTGGTTCAAGATGTCAGCGGAAATTGAAAAGGCCAGTAGCCGCCGATAGAGACCTCAACCATCCTCCTTCCTCATCACATGATGGATGTCCTCATTATGATTCTAATCTCTAGTTTCCATCTATGGGGAAGTACAATACAGAGGTGCATTCATTTCCTTTTAGAATTTCTCACCAGGAACTCACATTGATAGCTCCCACTATGAGTTAATACAGACCTTTCCTTGATACTAATCACCAACATATTGTTACTATGATCTGCTGTTCCCTCTATGTGCACTGTTTGTGTATTGCTTTGAATGAAAGCGTCTGCTCATGAAAATGTAATGTAAAGTACTTTGAGAGTCAAGCTGTCCCATTTGAATTAAAATTAAGGCATTCGACACCTTGGTCTGGTGTGAGAGAGCCATCGTCTCGCACACGTTATGGGTGGAGTGGACACCAAGTAAGAGGGGTTAATGGAGAGTTAATGAGCAGCAAATGACAGCCAAGCGAGTGGAAAAGCTCTCTGTGTTGAGCAAACAGGCTGGTCAGACTCCCCAGGGAACACTAAAAGCCCCACAAGAGTGTGTAATGACATTGTTGAGGACTGTGTGTGTGTGTGTCGTGTGTGTGTCGTGTTTGTGTGCTCAGGCCTTGCTGTTGTGAATGCACGTGGAGAGTGTTATAGGTGAGAGCGTTGTCCATGGAAAACAGTTCTGTATCAATAACTCTTCCAGACAGAGGGCGGTGTTGTTGATGACACCACACCATCTGCTTGTGTCAGTCCACACTGTGAGGGTCAACCTCAGCCAAAGCCAAACGCCTTTGTCTGTTCCTTCGCATGGAGCTCCGCAATTCTTCTCCAGCTGACCTTTACGTGTCACTTCCTGGAAATTACATTAATTCCGATTTGCCACAAATTTCACTCCTTGTCGCAGGACTGGCATGTTAAGGTGCCCTCTAATTCTTTCCCCTTCTCCGAGAAATCTGCCCAGAGATCTGTCTATTGATATTCAGTCTGGTCTGCTATGGCCGTCTCCTCCACGCCATCTGTGAAAAATGACAGTGTCACACACGACCTCTGGCGTTCTGTCAGGCTGCCCGACCAGCAGCACTGGACTGATTTACACTGTGCCGGTCGCATCATAGACACGCAAGGTCTAGGGAGCACGCTAACACTCAGTATATCAAGCCTATGGACGCTAGAAGAAATATAGGTGCTCTTGAAAATGCCCTACAGCTAGAGCATCTGCTGTTGTATCAGAATGACGCACAGGAGCACCCGTAGTAAACACAGACACATTACTAGAGATGGCTCGACCAGCAGACTCTACGCTCAGACTCGGTGTGGTCTGAAGAGCACTAGAAAGATAATTTCCCAGTTTGCCACCCCTTGCCTGTTCTGTTGTTCAAGAGCCATGTGGGCAAGCGATGTATCATGCTGATTTGATGGTGTTAGGTGGAGAAAAAAAAACCTTTGGCTGAAAGCTGAGACTCGAATGATAAAGCAAAGTCCTGGAGCGGGCTGATGAAGGTAAACAGACGAGTCAATTTCCCCCTGTCACATTGAGAGTCCTCACGGCTGGTGCTACTTGACAAACACAGTCACGCCGCATACCCAAACGCTGCCAATCTCATCTCTCAGAACACACAATGCTACTCTCGTCATTTAACTGAGACTGGAAAGACAACAGCAGGAACTTATGTCCATCTCCTCCGCGTTAATTAGTCCAATCTGGCACTGTCTCTTGATTGTAGATTTGATGAATGCCAGGAATTGATTTGGTTTGAATCAAATGTATTTTCTTATTTCTTAGCAGAACAATTATATTCGTTTTTCTTTGATAATGAGCCCAATATATGTTGTAAAACAACAATGAATCTGTATGGAGTTGTGGTCTTAAATAGTGAGGTTCTAATTGTGATGAACAGCTGGGTTAGCATCAACATTGAAATTGAATGGTTCTAGTAAAATACTTTCAAAGGCCATTAAAAAGGCAACACCAACAGCATCAATCTCAACTCGTTCATTGCTCATCCTCTGTGAATAGTATCCCAGGTGTCATTTCTGGCACACACACGCAACACCTTTTTCATAGGTCACAGAGGACGACGGTAGCACCCCTGAAATAGGCCATTATCAACAGACAGATGCATTAACAGCAACATCTGGCAGGCTGGTCATCTCTCCGGTGTGGTGCCGTGCTGCGGGCCAATGCCAGCCCAGGAACAGACAGGATGTTTACGCCTGAGAGCCTAATCGCACGGATGGGACGTGCAGAGCTGAGGTACTGTACCTTCCCAACACGATGGAACAACACTGGACAAACACAGACACTGCCAGCTTAATCGACTTATCAGGATCCCCATTAGCTCTCAAAGCATCAGTGTTTGTGTTCCTACTCAGGGTTTTACTCGCTCTGGGGCTTTCATCCTCACTTTGTCATCTGGTGCGAACGTTGTCCATAATATGACTGAGCTCCACGTTCACCTACTGTGAGACACTCCATCTCAGGGTCTCTCTCAGAGATAGCTTTACAGGGAAATCCAGGAAATGGAATCGCAGCAAATCTTTGCTTGGCAGAGACACAGTGGTGTGACACATTCTGGTTGGTAATGTGACACACACACACAGTCATCTTCCAGGCAAAACTCCCCCATGCTGAGTGTCAAATAAAACATGTTTCCTTTTCTAAAGAGCCAGGGGACCCTTCTGCTGTCTCTGGGCCCATCATACTATGCATGGCAATGAGCAGGCCTGCTGCTAGCTCAGCGGGTATAGCTCACGACTGCTTTCTTGTAGAGCGTGTTCATGGATGCCTTGACTCTCTTCCCACTCACAAGTGTCATGGAGGCTTGGTAGTGATCCAGGCCAGGCCTAGGAAGATCTGAAGGGTCATTTTCTTAGGTCTTCTTCCCATTTTTGGGTGATTTAATGCAGCCCTGCTTCTCTACCAAGGTGCAGGATCAGCTGGCTGACAGTCTGAAGCCACAAGCCAGAGTTAATAAGCTGAAAACAGATGCGACGGTAGCCTTTTTTTCAAAGGATTGAAATGCTCCAGGAGTTTTTTAGTTTAACACTTGTTTTCGTCTAAAAGCTGTCAGAGGATTAAAAGATGGTCTTCCAGTGAGCATTAAGAACATGTCTTTTCCTATTTCAGTCGTGTTGTATTTAGCACACCTCACCTCTTCAGACTAATGTCACTGTGACACTGTGCCAACTGCATTCCGTTTGTTTGGAGTAAAGTGGTTCTGAATGCACCACAGGCCTTTACTGTCTAGACTCATTTTATGAGTTGGACGTGTTGAGAGACAGGGTACAATGATAGAGACAAGGACATGTACTGTAGACCATGTACCAGTGAAGTGGTACTAGAGAGGGTGTCTTGTTAGGACCATCACGCTGTCCTGAATGTCTCCAGAGAGGTGTCACTTTCCATAGCAATTCAACTCCTAAGAGCAGACCCACGATGGACAAATGATGAGCAGTCACGACACTCTGTCAATATCACTGATTGGATGAGTCAAGAGTCAGATAAGACAGCCAGACTGACACAGTCAGTGCGTTACACTGAGGACATGACAAAGTCTAATTCTGTTGCTAACCGACAATGTTTGTCGCTCACAAGTATTTAGCCTGCATACAGTACCGCACTTCAAATAGTTTGTTATAGCTTCACATTTCCCACGGAAACGAGTTCTGAGTTCACATGCAGCAACGGCACATTTCCACAGTCTTTTCTGTCCGAAAGCCCTTGTTCAATTCCACAAAGTGTTCTGTAAGGAGAAGACGAGGCCTGTGCCATTCTACTGCCATGGCTGTACCCTACCTCTCTCTCTCTCTCTCTCTCTCTTTCTCTCTTTTACTGTGAATCAGCATGGCTGTCTACTCAATCTTAATCGCTTTGTGTGGAGTTCCGGCAGCATCACTGTCACCCCATTCCTGTCCTCTCCACGTCCCCCTCTGTGTCCTGCTGGTGATGTATCGCACCGCCACTCTCCCTAGATGGAAAGCTGTGGTGCTCATTAAGATGGAGAGAGATAGCAAAAACGGGAAAAAAGAGGTGGAGGACGAGATAAAGCTTGTGCCTGTTGGATTTGTTCCACTTCATTGTTTTCGTATTTTCAGTCCAACACCCCACACACACACACACACACAAACACACACCTCCTCTTTTTCTACCCCGCACACCGTTGCTCTTCTTCTGACGCAGCTTGGCGAATAAACCGAGCCATATCGTCCTTGAACGGGTTGTTCCATTGCCTGTTAGTTTTTCTTTTTTTTACTACCTGCACGAAGAGACTTGAGTCAATAAATATGTCTAAATATATCAACAAGTTTGGCCGTATGAATGACATACCAGTAAGTCTACGAATAATTTATCTACTCCCCGGACGATTATCCAGTCAAAGGAAATTCAGTATGTAACAGGACTAACATTTCTCACGTGGGCTATCTGTGTCTGCCGTTAAACCAAGTCCATGACAAGATGTTGTTGCAACCTGTCTGTCTTCCATACCCCTTGTGGGAGTTGAGGTCTGAGAATCACTGGTGCATGAAGTCTTTCTGGGGCTGCTGTTCACCTGCTGAGGGATCTGGTTTCCCTCGTGTGAGAGACAACTTCAGCCGTGTCAGATAAGAGGCGAATGAAATACACCACACTCCAGACCTGTACCCAACACCAAGTCATGTCCCTAAACACCAACAGTGTGGCTGGACATAAAACAGGCTGATAGCTGCTAATCCACAGAGTTCAGCCTTCTTTCAAACATCAAGTTCAGCAGGAAAAACAATCAGAACCAAGACTTTCATAGACGATGGCCTGTCAAATCAGGTTAAAAACAGGCAGGTTGGATCTTGACAGAAACCACTTAAGGGGTTTTTCTCCGATTTAGCGTCATTTCCTATTTCTCTTTTAATGAAAAAGCATCAGTACGGATTCACACATGACAGGTTGCATAACCTAGTCATGCAGGCTACGCTTAGCTCAAGAGCTTAAGAGAAAGTTGGACATCTCTAGCAATTTCTTAGTTTGCTCTTGTTTTGCCTGCACTTCTATTCTTAATGCTAAATTCATTGCATCCATCATTCAACCGAAGCTCCTTGCACAATAATCACAATTTCCAGTGTCTAGGCCATTTATTTTTAACCAAGACTTGTCATTCAGCTTTAGAGAGAAAAAAAACTATTGGAAGAAGGAAAACAAACTCTGTCAATTAGTTTTCAGTCTCCAGACGCCCACTATATTGCAAAGGCATTCAATTAATTGTGTTATGTGTTTAAACTTCACCTCCTTTTTCCCTCTCTGACTTTGAATTTCATTTGCATAGCTTTGAGAGAACATCCCTGTAGGAGTACTTTAGCTTTTTGAAACAGCGACTGCTCACTTAGATTAAGTTCCCAGTGTTTGCTAATGGAAACTGAAGCATTAGATGATGATCACAGACTTTCATTTGAAAGACATGAAGGGTGGCAAAGGAAGAGAGAAAGAGACTTAGGGCTTACAGAACACAATGTTCAGACGGGGATATCGCTCCACCTCTGCCATTTTTCGTCTTTTCAAAGGCAACTGCAAACTACACCGGACAGGCATTGGCAAAACCGTAAAGAGCAGCATCCAATCAAGCTAATTAAGTATTTGAATGCCCAAAAAAATGTTATGCTCCGATATGGTAATTTGAAGGCTGGTGGTCTCAGCTGTACAATTAGCTATTCCAAGCCCTCTAGCTTGCAGAACCCTAGTCCCTGGTGTCCTGATGGACAGCCCTGATGTGTCTGCTCTAACTCAAGGGGCAACTTCTTTCTGGACTATGGTTCACACAAGCCAACACACCCTATGGCTAATTAGCCTGTGCTGTCTAGCGGGAGCTACAAACAGCAAGGCCAACAGCATCTCATCAGAATTGCAGGCCAAACCCTATCAAACCACAGGCACGTCATTAGGGAGGCCTGACACTGACTCTGGGTATTTTTGTAAATCACCATTGGGAGTCTGTCAAGGGAAAGCCCAAAGGAAACTTGCTGTCAAATCAAATTCTGTTAATTGATGTTTTAGCTGGTTTGTCAGAGTTTTGACTTAATGTGGCCTTTGGTCAAAAATGCCTTGAAAAGGTCAGTCTATAACTTCTATGTCCATCGCTAACTGCAACCTTGGTTGTTTCGCTCAATGTCTGGGAAGATAGTTAAAAAAAAATCATGAGTGTGGTTTTTCATTAGCTCATGTAGAAGGCAGAAGTACTGCTTTATGTTTGTACAACTAAATGAGTTAATCATTAAATGCATTCTCTGAAATGATTCTCCATTTAATTACATTTACTATGTTTGCTTCATTGTTTGCAATGCATTTATATTTGCGACCAGGCAGAAACTCTTTTGAATAGCCTGAACGGGTTGCGGGATTTGAGAACCATCCAAGCACTGGCATGAATTCACTATGACATTTTACTTGCATGCTACAGTATTTCCAATGCATGGCATCAGCCTGGGGTCATTGTGAGCTGAGTTTAGGACCATCAAGACATAGAGGTTACACCAGCACAGAGAAACACAGGTCTTGTCAGAGTTATTTAAATGACAACATGAAAATCTCCACATTCACCCATGAGCACACGAATGTAGAAACAACCGACCACAGCTGAATCTTTCTCTAAATTCTCCGGGTGAAGTACGTCCAAATAAACCCTGGATTCTACACACAGTGGTTTTTTAAACAATTGATAATATAACAAATTATAAATTGGAACTTTAAATAAATGATGCACGTTGAATCGTATTGATATTACAAGTAAATGAACGCTTGTCCCCACAAAGGGATGGGCCACTTTTGAATCTGAGGCCAAATACTCCTTGTGAAGTCCACCGATAAAAAATGTATTTCTCAAGAAACGTTCTCCCTTTCACTGACATTGAGCGCAATTGATCTTTGACTGCAGTGGGACGATGAGAGATTCAGATTAATTTGAAAGCATTCAGGCCTTTATTTGTACCTGCCGAAGCTGGGCTGATCTCCATCATTCACAGAGTAATGACTGTGATTTGATCCCCTTCCATTCACAGGGTGGTGGTGGTTACCTTAAAGTGATAATTGGCTGTGATGAAAATGGTAAGCTGGTCTTTGTGTTTGGTCCTGGCTCACTGATGCAGTACAGATACAATAGAACAGTATAATGGTGGCACACTCACATAATTATACATATATATATATATATATGTGCTGCAGCATTTGAAAGACTGAGTGATTGACAGGGTCACTCACATCATACTATCACATTGCATTATTCCTTTACAGTTAATCCGGATAGCATAAACCACACACAGAGCAAGATAAATATGTGTTGTTGTGGTCTGTATGTATAGAGCTTAACTTCCGCTTAATAATAATAATACATTTTATTTGTATCGCACTTTACATTAATAATGCAACTTAAAAAGAATCAAAGTTTAATAATTAAAATGAACCTCTTCAGGAATGACTCATTGTATGGTTGTTGTTTACTCTGATAATATGCTGTCTCCTAAGTCATCTTGTTTTACATCTAAAATGCCAACTGTTAAAGATTTGTCTGAATTTACATAGCTCTCATTAACACACGTCATCTTGAACAGCAAACAGCAGAAGATTTGCTGTTTACCCAGTTGAATAAAGAATACATAGTTCATGTACACAAACTGGGTTAACATTAACATACTCTCAAAGGTGTGTCTGTGTGTCATTCCTAAATCACATGACATACCTCCACAGACTGCCTCTAACAAACACTACCTCCAAAGCTAACGGTTCTCCAAGGATAAGAAGAGACAACCAAAAGTCCTTAAAATGACTCTGTTTACTTGGTTTAGTGTTTCTGATTTGTTTGTTTATTCTCTCTACTGTATCACTCAGGGAGAATCTGCTCCCTGTGAAAATGATTGCTTTCGATTTATAATTTTGAAGGTTGAGAAATTCAGTGTTCATTTATTTTATGTCTGCAATTGGAGCTTGACCTTAGTTGGACAAGGCTATTTGTGGCAGTTGTTATGAGATTGAGCTTTATGTGGCAGATAATTTACTTTATGATTAGGCCACATGTAGACTGTATGTAGCAGTGGAATGTATCTTGTCACATGGTCAGTTATGGCATAATATAGCTCATAGCACCAACTCCGGACTCAAATGATCTAAAAACCCATATCAGATATCCACACACGTTTACCCTCCAGAGAGAATGTTCGTCATCCAGAGCTCTTCAGGTCTTACTGATTGATGAACAGGACAGTTTAGCAATTAGAACTCTCCAAGGTATACTTTAGCTACCCTGGAAAACATCCCCTCTTTCCCTCTCTCTATCTTCCCTTTCTCTCTCAGTTAGCAGTAGCTGTCTAATTATCAGATCAGGACATCAAAATTGAGATTGAACTGATCGGCGTAATAAGAAGAGGGAGGGGGCGGTCTTTTACCCCTCCGTCCCATTTAGCAGATTAGCATCAATAGGCTCTGGCTGAGACAGAGTATGGAGACTCCACTAGGCTCACCGCTCAGAGGGATGAGGGGAGCCGGACGTGAGCTCGGAGCTTGCAACTGATCTTATTGATCTGTTTATCCCCACACAAGGATGTTTCACAGGCTAACAGCGACTTGAAGGAGGGGTGGTTTGCGCAGCCACTGAGAAACACCTTTCCTTGCACCAAGTGGAGAGGATAACTGCACTGGCTTGAGGGGCAAACAGCAGGCTTGCTTCCGTTACACTCAAGAAAGGAAGTCATGTGAGGTGAATTCATAACAACATGAGAAACTTTGAGGATTATTAGGCTAATCAGGCGTCAAAAATCATGATGTGATTAATATTGGAGATATGGTACCATGGAGCAGGAATCATAACTGCATGACCACTGGCCTGCGGACTCCAGGACCATAGCACTGGGATTAAACACACAGGAAGTTTGGAAGGGCAGGTACTGGGGAGGAAATATTGTTTGTCGGGCAAAAAATAAATAAATAAGGAAATTAGATTATTCCATCTGGCTGTGACCCAGTATTATGATTATTATCATATATATTATTATACTGAGTTATGCATTTATTCTGGCAGTGATGGAGCAGAGTGTGGTTTTAATCTGCAGGCGTCACGCCATCATGCTTTCTTGCTGCAGTGGGTTTTGATAAACTGGTGTGAGGAATTCTGCCTCTGTGCGTGGAGGAGAAGAGGCCAGCCATGGGATCTGTACACCAGGCTGTCTGGACACCACTGCATGTCCCTGTGATCTGAACTGCACATCGGGCAGCTCTGGGGCAACCACTGGGTCCAGATCAGATGTGACAGGCAATCGGGAGAGGAGTTCATGTTTGCGGCTTCTTCGTCCTCTGTGAGGAAACTATTATATGTTTGGAAGTTTGCCTTGTCTGGGTTGGGTTAGAATTATAAGGTATAAAGTATTTTTTATACATGCAGCTGCTCTCTGTCTGTCTGTCTGTCTGTCTGTCTGTCTGTCTGTCTGTCTGTCTGTCTGTCTGTCTGTCTGTCTGTCTGTCTGTCTGTCTGTCTGTCTGTCTGTCTGTCTGTCTGTCTGTCTGTCTGTCTGTCTGTCTGTCTGTCTGTCTCTCTCTCTCTCTCTCTCTCTCTCTCTCTCTCTCTCTCTCTCTCTCTCTCTCTCTCTCTCTCTGTGTCTCTCTATCATGTGAGGTGTATTGCGGAGCTGCATGGTTTGTGGGAGCTGGTTAGCTCTCTGCTCTCTGACAGACAGTCATGAAAGGCCCATTATCAGTGACCCCTGCAGTAATAAAAGCGCTGGCTTTGTTCAGGAGGGACCGGAGGAGGCTATAGAGGACAGTTACAGAGGCCTGGACTCAGTGTTGGGTCACTGCACACTCTTAGCAGAGTGCTTTTCAACCGTCTTTTCTCCTTCTCCACAATTTCCTTCATACAGGGGGCATTTCCATTTAGCTTGCATATTTGTTATGTTCTGTCTTGTCCAGTCCTGGTTTTTTGTCTGTCCAGTCTATGTTCCAGGTCACATACCCCAAGACTCCGGTCCACATCTTACAGTTCACCTCCCAACCAGACACACCTGTTACCCATCTACCGTTACCTGCACAGTTCATCTACCCTGGTTTCCCAACAGACTTGTTGCCAGTTCAATGTTACTACTTGACGGTAGGTTTGCCTTGCCTTGCCTCTGTGTGCCTTGCCTCTGTGTGCCTTGCCTCTGTGTGCCTTGCCTCTGTGTGCCTTGCCTCTGTGTGCCTTGCCTCTGTGTGCCTTGCCTTGCCTCTGTGTGCCTTGCCTTGCCTCTGTGTGCCTTGCCTTGCCTCTGTGTGCCTTGCCTTGCCTTGCCTCTGTGTGCCTTGCCTTGCTTCTGTGTGCCTTGCCTTGCCTCTGTGTGCCTTGCCTTGCATCTGTGTGCCTTGCCTCTGTGTGCCTTGCCTTAACCTGTCTCTGTGTGCTACAGACACCACCATCTACCATCAACGGCTCCATCCTCACTCCCTCCTGCCTGGATTCCACGGACCTCACCATCATTTCCAAGTCTGTTTCCCGGCATGACCTCACTCTCGGTTAGTAAGTAGTTATTCTTTATTTATACGCTAATATTATTTTATTATTTATTTAGTCATATTATAAGTTATTGAGTTTTGTTTGTTTGTGTAAAACATACGCCTACATAGATTCAGTGTGCAGGTGTTACAGATGTTAACTCTCCATATTTGTGTCAGACAGGAATTTAAAAATTTGCAATCTGATGCTCGTTCCAAAATATTGACTTGTTTATGTTGAAAAATACTGTTGTGTGGTCTGTTTTGATATGGATGCTTAGCTTAGGGACGGTTGCAACAGGTTGTTGACACATGCTAACCATCTCACTTAGAAGTCAACAAAACAATAATTAAAACAAAGTACGTTTTGATTAATTCATACAAAAGGTCAGGACAGTATGACAAAAATACTGCTCATGAAAAAAATTACTTTCATACCTCCAAAACAATTTTTGTTCAGAAAATGCAGCAGTAGATGTTGAATATGTGTTCTGTCTTCTTGGTGGGGGGAGGGTCAAACTATGCATGTGCAGTATGAGTGTCATCACTCTAACATGTTTCTGATTGGAGGAATAAGACTTGTTGCAACCGTCACTTGTTGCGACTGTCCCCTGTCCACTGTCCCCCTGCATTTTCCCCCAGAAGAAATTTAGGAAAATATCCTTTAATATCCAAAAAAGGGCTATGCCCATGACCAGGCTAGTATTTAGAAGCTTAACGTGTCAACCTGCCAGCACTCTTTCCGCAAATCACGATTCACGAAGTGTTTCTGACTCTGCAACTTCAGCCAATTAACTTAAATGATATAATCTTGTCTCGCAGGCTCGAGGGCATGTAGAAAGGAAGGGAAATTTATTTTTAACTTTTCTGAGCAACGAATATAGTATAGATAATAATACAAATTAGTTTAGCAAATATGTTGTGCATTTTTTTTTGTTGAAAATTAACAAAATATTGGTGGGGACGATTGTCTTTCCCAAACTTTGGTCGTGACTAGTCCCTATGGACCCGATGCAAACCTACGCGCTTGATAACGTGTATGGCTGTAATTGCTCAAAGTTTGGAGGTGTGAATCTTGCAAGTTGCAACAGAGGTTGTGGGATCTTGTTATAGGGTGAATTGACTTCCGGCTTCAGTGGTTTAATGTTGTCTTTCAAGGGGTGTTGAAACACAGTAGGGGTGGGTGGGGGGTGATGAGGGAGGCGTATATTATGCTTTGGATAGATCTAAAGATGGCATGTACTGCAATGTGTTATTTTGTAATGTGATTTTACTGAATGGCCTTAATGCTAATACATAATATAAAAGTGTGATGTACGGTACAAGTGTTTGTGTGTGGTATGTGTGTGTATAGTATGATGTGTACAGTATGATGGGTGTGTGTGTGTGTGTTGCCGAAGTGTGGTGGTACGCAATCTGTGTTTTGCAGCATATACAATTTGATCTGTATCTCGTTGATATCAGTGTATACACAGAAAGCCTGCACTGTCACTGCTTGCTGTATTGAGGTGGAAGTATCAAGCTGCAGATGATAGCAGATTGGCTGGTTGACATGCTATATCTATTGCTCGCCTGCCCACCAACTGATAAGCTTCCGGTTAAACACTGATAAAGAAGGATAGGTGGGGTACCCATGTTTTCTTTTAAGTGCATCAACTGATGTGGTTTTCATGGAAGTGTATGGCCTCCAGGGGGAATGTACTTGCAGGTCAATCCTAGTTTTTGGAGCATTCAGCAGACGTGTGGCTCTGCAGGGGATACATGTCTGCATGTATGAATATTGCATACGTGTTCTATTATTTTAATGTCATGGAAACGCAGTATGGTAGACTACATCGTATTATCTTACCACTCTCTAAACACATTGCATCTATCAACAACATGAAACATATTTGAAATGGGGGAATTACTCATTATAAAAGTGCTGCTCACACTCTGTTCCTCATGGCCCTCATTTTGTCACAGACAGAAGGCAGTGTCACCATCTCATTCAGGTCTGTAATTTGTAATTATGTGGTGTGTTATGATTCTCTCTGTGCCCAGTCTGCTCACAGCTGTACCCATGGGACGACAAGGACTGTGACTTGAAAGATTAAGCTATCAGCCTTGTCCTTTATATGATACTATTAAACAGACCGCTATACCAAACACAAAGTTGTTTTTTGTCGGAGCACCCTGACAAAACTGTCTGGGAAACACAGACAGTGAATTAAGAATGATAGTCCTATTGATCCCATGGCAGACAATGTCATTTCGAGGCTGGATTCAAATTAGTTGATGTTGGTTCAAATGAGTTTAGAGAGGTGCCGTTACAAATACTTGTAAACTTTTGTGCACTCCCACGAGCTAAACACAGGTAAACAAACTCTATGCATCCTCAGTCTACCCCAATGAGTCCAGGTGTTCATGTGCATTCATTTCCAATTCTTTCATGGTTTTACATCCATTAGTTTGTTTGTTCAGGTCAGCTGATGGTCAACCTCATTGAAAAGATACTCCGAGTGTAAGAGATATAAATGTTTCCGATTTTGGTGTCAGGTGAGATTCCCTAGTGACCTCACCCGAAAATTCAACTAAATGAAAAACAACAACAGCCGCAGCTGTAATTGCGACTCAGGCAGGGTCCATTGGCAGCGGAAGGTTAAAACGTCTCCAATTTGTGAAAAGGAGACAATTAGAGCAGAGGGAATAGAGTCATCTCTGGCCTGCATCCAGCTGAAGCGGCTCTCAGGAAACTTCCCTCACAATGTCCCGCCGCGTCCATTCACCGGCGGGATTACGTAATGCGATTACTAGAGCCGACAAATGAACCGTGGTGAATGCGGCCTGTAATTACAGCTAGGAGATGAGGAAGGTGTATGACAAAGATTAGGAAAGGTGAACTACAGTGTGCGGTTGCAACACAACACTTCCGCCGCATCAGCGTTGAACAGGGAGGACATGTATGGAGAGAGCTGCTTATGAGAGAGATAGGTAGCTACTCGTGCTTCTCTCCTGGGAAACCAACAGGTATCCTTTGTTCTGTTTATTGATACGTTTATTTTGAATCTTGATGCACTGTAATGCAGGTTCTCTACCCTTCAGTATATCAACAGAAAAACTGACTTCCCCTCTTAGACCAGTTTTTCACGGACTGCATATCTAAGCAGGCAGTGTCTCATTTGACTCCTGAGATACGGTTTGCACAAAGTAGTATTGTTGCTTAACTTTGCAAGCAGGAAAGACGTTTAACAATCAGACAGGGATGTTCTAACATTGGCTTGGCAATGTAGCATCACAGTTTCTTGAGTCTCAAGGCCTCTCCAAATCCAACTTAAGGATGTAAACAAGGATGCAGGGATCATTTAAATAATCCTAAACCATCCACCGGTTATGGTTCATTCAGCTTTCTGTTTTATCCTTCAGGCCTGTTTTACTATAACAAACGCAATCAATTCTTGTTTCAACTGGCTTAAGAACTGCCTACAGCAACCATATGGATGCCATAGGGGTTATATGCACATCCTCTTTGTTTAGGCGTTATTTGTGACACAAGTTGATGAATCTTTAATGTCTGCAAACCTGAGGGACCTCCCTGCACAATGTGTGTCTCTTCAATGAGCAAGACACTGTCTCATCTGGCACCATACCCTTTGGCTTAGCTGGAGGGAAGGCAATCTGTATCCTACCTCCGCAGCCATATATCTTCACAACACCTCAAACGGAATGCAAAGACTCCTTCATATGGGAGAGGGTGCAAGAAGAGGCCAAGCGTTCTCGCAAGGAACGGGCTCAGTGGGGGTTGTGGGATAGTGACAAGGTCTCCCATTTAAAAAAAAGGGAAGTCTCACGTCCGTATATCAGCAATACCAAGGGAAGAAATGAGGCTTATCACAGGAGCGGTCGCCCATCCATCAGCGATTCCTCTCCCTTTATCAGCCTGCCCGAGTCGAAGCGCACGATGATGTCAGGCATTCATCAAACGCTGACACCTCACATTCAGGACTTGTGTGTGTGTGGTGCTGCTTGTCCTCTTCCCAGGGGTGCACAGCACTGTCCTGCTGAGGCCTTGACAGGAGAGTGCCCTCCAGAACCACAGGAGCCTTCCCGGTGGTCCAGGTCTGGCTGGATTCTTCCTGATAATACAATGACGGATATGTTGTTTGGTGAATGGAAAAGGGTTGCGTAAGAAAGTGGGCAGGACCATAAATGAACAGGGACGAGCGTTCATGAACACAAGACGATCCAAATTGAGTCAATGTGTCTCCATCACACGTAGCCTGTGTGAATAAACAGTGACGATGATGTAGGGTGTGTTATTATTATGAACATGTTTGCCTTCCTTGTTGGAAGCCATCTTAGAATTTGGACTCCTGGTACTGTAGTCCTCTGTGTTTATGAATGACTTGCAGAAGCGCTGTGTTGTTCGTGTCTGCTATAATCCACTTACATTTAAAATGCAGTGGAACAACACAAGAGTTTTTTGGGGGAAGGGAAGAGGGTCGTCTATTTTTAGAGAACTGCCGATTGCAGTTTTTCTGTCTAGAAATTGGAAACATAATTGTTCCTATTTAATTGATGTGTTGAGGATTCGGTGCCTCCTGAGAGTACAGGCAGACACTCTCTCTTTAAGATACAGTAGTTTAGATCTCTGGCATACATGCTCTCTGTTTTGACAGGTGACTTGGAGGCATTGATTGGCGCTCAGAAAACCTAAGGTTATCTTTTGTGCCTACTTAAAAGCGAAAGCATGTGTGAAAAAGTCTGCGGTAAAATCGGCTTTGGATTCAACCTGGAAGAAATAGACTCCCAGAGTGTCATGGTACTGTTTAATATCCTAGGGTGTGAATTATTTAGATGGAGGGGTCTCTGGGATTGCAAGGCATGGAGCCAGCTGTGACCCTGGCTCACATTCTCAGTCTTTTGTGTGTGTGTGTGTTTTCTCACTCTCACATGCTTTTTGTTGTTTACTGTCTCCTTTTTTGTCATGTTGAAATGGCCCCTGGCCCCAGAATGTGGATGTTTTGAACGCTGTGTTTGTTTGTCTCTGAGCCGCTCTCCATTTGAGAGAGCAGCACAGACAGGCAGACAGACAGACAGAGATCGATGGAGAAAGACGGAGTGTAGAGAGACGGGAAAAATACAAAGAAGAAAGAGAAATGTTTTTCCTTTTTTCTTTTGCTGTGAAGAGGGCCTCAACTGCAGCATTGACTCACCTCCTCCATGTTTACCGTTTCCAAAACGTCTGTGACTGTGACCTAAAACAGGCCTCCCCAGGAGCAGACACTGCTGCCCTAAACAGGAGGCCGGCACATGGGGGGGAAAAAGGACCGTGAGCTAGCAGGCGGGAGGGTGGGGGCGGGGGGGGTGCGTGAGCGTGTGTTTATAGAGAGTCTTTCACACACCCAAAAAAAACTGTGTATATTTCCTAGGATTTGTGACGGCTTTACATTCCATCAGAAAGGTACAGACGTTCTAATGGAAGATCATGTTTGCATTGACATGCAATGTATACAGTATCATCATCAAGACGGCCCCAGGCTGTTAGGAGTGTGAGTGAACCCATTTTATTGTCAACGATGATAACCAATGGAACAGATCAGGAAGAGGTGGCCTCATCACACTCACTAGCTAACAAACTTCTAATGGCTACGGAAGCCCTTATTTCCCCCAAACAAACGGCGTGGATAAATGTAATTTAAATACAAACTATTTTGAATGTTCTCTCACTACTGTCCCGCAAGCTGATTGACAGGCAGCAGCTATTCCACAAGGTTTCCCTGTTCGTCCTTGGGGACTTGAGAGCCTGCCTGAGACTGCGGCAGCAATCCCATGAGCTTTTGACACTGTTCTTCAGGTTCCATGTTCCAGCTAGCTATGGCAGCGTCCAGCCCCACTGGATCTCCTCTCACGGGCTGCCAGAGCTTTGTCCACAATCACCAATAGGAAATTGCTGCAATTCATATGATATTCCAACATTGACTTCCACCAGAAGTCTCTGCAGGGACCTACGGTATCAGGGACCAAGATTGCTTCTCCACAAATGTCATATTCTTTCCATGAATCTTCCCGGTACACAGTAAATGCATCCACTATGCTGTATGAATGCAATGCAGGCAATTGTTTGTGGGAAGCGTGTGCAGTCACACATCTGTGCAGATCCATGGTACATGCATCATTAAATGTGCATGGCTGCGGTCCGAGAAATTGATCAGTTACTGTTTCACAATGTAAAGTAATGGCATGAAACGTCTGCATCTGATCAAAGAGAAGCCTCATTTGTCTGCATGCTACCATTGATGCCTTTAATACGCTATTGTGTTGCATACAATCTTACAGTATGCATTGACAGATATGCATTAATCAAATAAACAGTAGCTTTGAAGGCAATATTGAATTCAGTGTGTGTTACTATCATATTTATGTGTGCATGTTCATCACACTGCACAAACCAACAGCAGATTACAAAATCTCATCTAATATAGACATTTTACAGACTCACTTTGAGAACTAACTGTCATCAACGACCTTGCTGCAGTTAATTATTGTTACGTTTATTATTCTGAGTCAATATAAGCTATACCACTTATCTGGAGAAAATCCGGTTCGCATTGATGGTTGCTAGGGAACGTTTAATGTTATGCACTTGAAAACAGGGTCAGAAGTCTGAGGTCGTCCCGTGCTCTCTCTCCTCCTCGTCTCTGGGTCCATTGACGAACTCCTTCTTAATTGTCTGATAGGTCGACTGGTGACAAAAGATGAACAGCAGCCCTTGGGCAGACTGAGCCATGGCAAATGGTTCGTAGACATCAGCTCAGACGAAGGAGCGCGACGGTTCATATCTTGACATTTAGAACCTAATTAAAAGCGAGGAGGGAAATGATCCAAGTGGGGTCAGTGCCTCATTACAGGCAGGTGGTCACACACACACCACACACACACACACACACACACACAACAACAAAACACACGCACACAGTCATTGTAGGAGCACACACACACACAAACACACATTCACACAGAGAGGCGCACACACGATGGTAAACACACCAACAAATACAGACACATACATGACTGCCCTGACAGAAGCAAACATAGCCACTTCTCAGAGCCACTGGTTTCAATCACGAACAAGCAGATCTCCGTGGAGACATACTGCTGACCCACAAAGACCCACACTTCATGGGATGTGAGATCATGTGACCTGGCAATCCAACAAGCCTCGGGCAGCACTTGAACTCGAAATATGCACGTAATTGAAATGCGAGGCTACTTGCATATAGACGCTGATTACATGAAGGTCTAATGATAATGTTCATGTTTTAGGCTCAAGCTGGGAATTCTTTTGATGAGACACATTCAGTGCTCCCATCAGCCATACATTGTTAACACAGTCCTATTCTTGCCCCGTTGTGCTCACAGTGTCCTCAGTGTTTCATCATTCTACTCAGTGCCAGCCAGACAAGATGAAGACCGTCATTCCTAGTGACATCCAATCGTGCTCAATTCATTAAAATGTTCTATGTGAGCCCTCCCCCGCTCCCCCCCCACCTCCCAAATTCACAGAGAACAAGAGCTTCCACTCCCCAGACGTTCCCCTGAGATGTTTGTTTGTTTGCTTGTGCAATGGCCGCCGCACTAACTCCAAAACTTCAAGCAGAGCTGCTCAGAACAGATCCAGCCCTCCCTGCCTCATCCCCTAACCAGGAGAGACAACTTGAACTCAGAGACACATCTCACAGGAAAGTTGAAACAGCAGTATATTTCATTTGAGCTACTTCAACTGTAGCGATTAACTTCAGATCTTGAATGCGACGTGATGGAGGGGGGGCGCTACAAAGCATTAGTATAGTCGGTAGTGGTCGTTCTGCTGGCAGTTCAAAAACAGAGCTCCCAGGAACCCGCAGCTTTGAATTCCGAGACCGTTATCCCCTAAATTTGCGCGTCCTCCACGGACTTCCCTATCAGCCTCTTTTTCTAATCTGCCTCTCTAGACGCTTGTGTTTGAGTTTGTGTTAATCACATCACCTTTTCGGATGCTGCAACCTGCCTTCCGTCTCTCCTATTCATGGGTAATTGGCTATGCAGCGCATGGCTTGACGGGCGGAGGAACCTGCGGGCGTCTGCGTCGGGGGGGGGGAACGAGGGGGGCTCGAAGAAACGGAGCCCGCTGAAGCATGGCCCGCGGCTCCTGACAGACACCGTCTTTATTTAACGGTGCTCTTCTTTTCAGACGTACTTTTTCCTTTTGGCGTTTTCTTTTCTCTGTTTTTTCTTTTCTTTCGCATCCCTCCGCAACTTCTTCACAAATCCCGCCCATCCGTCTCCCGGCTTTGTATGTTTCCCTGCCGGCACCCCTCCTCCTCCTCCTCTGTTTGTCTCCTTCCAGACACGGTGGGTTGACTCTGCATGCCCTACTTCCCCTCCAGGACAGGGTGTACAAGGTCTGCCCAATATCCAGATTACACAGATGTAGTTACAGCCCAGCAAACTGACGGTCACCAGTGTGCTATGGTATGTGTGGCCAGAGCTTCACTTGGCCACTCAGAAGTGGATTTCAGATTTAGGAGACTGCCAGACATATGGATTACGCAACACCAAAGCTGTTGCAATCATGCTACACACCAGTGCAGCCCATTAGCCAACTGCCAGGCCTTGTCGTCACCACAATAGCCCCTCTGAGATGACGAAGGATTCCACATAACATAGGCTCCAAAGTGAAAAACAATTCCAAATGGTCAACAAATCCTCATTGGACCTGACAGTACTACCCAAGTGGTAAATATGACCTTTAACCCCTGTGTGCTGCCAGTGCCTATACATTCTGTCTCCTGACCCCAGGGTATCATTACACAGTAATCATGCGTCGCTCTGCCAGCCCACATTTGTTATTTCTCCCCGACAGCCTAATGTTGAGCCGAGGCAATTTCACCTGATGGATGATCTTAAAAGGACGAGGGACTGTAACAGCCCTCACGCCTGTCACTTGAATTATGCACGGCCAACCCCCAAAACCACACTCTCCGTCTCCGAAACTCGCCTTCTAAAATATACGGCCTGCGCATGCATGCTCGTGCTACGCAGCCCTGAGAAGTCCTCTGATATCAAAATGCACGTGACACGTTCTTTCTATAACCAGCTTTGATTTAGATAAATACTCAACCTTAGAGTGGGTGGGAGTTGATGATGTATTTTTAGCTTGTCCCCAAGCAGCCATTGATTCATAGCCAGTGAAGCCTTCAGTTCAGGGAAGCTTTCACAGTCTCTTCCCTTTGACACTCCTCAATCAGGCAACAATGAGGAAAAAGTGTCAACATGGGCCTCCTCAATCTTGTCACTTTAAGAGGCAATCAATGCTGCTTTCCAAGCTTACAGAATGCAATTGGATCCTACACACCCTCAGTCCCCCCCCACCCCACCCTATGCTACGCACCCTCACCGCTCCCCCTCGATCGACTCTGTTTCTCACACACTGGGTGGAACATTTCAATCAATAGGCTACTGCTGGAAAAACCAGCAGCAGAGATGACAACAAAGTCCATCCCAGGTTGAGGTAAGCGCTTCGGAAAGGTTATACAGGATATGCTCCCGGAGGGTTTCGCCGCTGTGTGATAGCAGTATGGAGAACATTTAAACGCAGTAAATACTTTTATTGCTTGACTACAAAGACGTCGTTTGCATGGCTTTCACGTAAAGGTTAATTGTTGCTAGAGGCACCTTTTGGAAAATCGGGAGGCGTTAAATAACAACATACAGGCTTGAGTAGATGCTTATGCCACGGTTCTGACAACACAAAGCATTAGAAGTCAAAACGAATCACAGCTAGACAAATAGTTTAGTCACACAAACAATTGCCAAGATGTTTATCACTCATTAGGACTTGGACTAAGGGGTTGCTACTCCCAGTCTACCTCTCATCCTGATAGATGGCAAGCTCTGTGACATCACGTGGTCAAACACACATATCATTTTGAGTGGCCAGTTCGGGGTCTGGACCACTTTTCCCCCAAGGACATGGATAATATTCTGCTGTTCACAACCCAGCAAAGGAGATAAATGTTGCCTTTATCAGTGGCTGGCTGCTCTTGAAGATCAATGTGGGCTGCCTTGCACCCTCTATTCACCTCTCTATATATATATATATATATGTGTGTGTGTGTGTGTAGGGGTAGTCAGTGTTTGAGGGAGGGAGAGAAAGTGAGGGAGAGTTGCCAGTGGCTATGTACTGTGTGTGTTTGTGTGTGTGTGTGTTTGCCCTGCATCTGCAGCCCTCGCCAGGTCATACAGACAGGGTTAGGCCAGGGAGGGATGCTCAGGTTACTGGGTGATAATTGGAGGGGAGCCCCCTCTGAGCTCCGACTCTGAACTGGTAGTCCTCCTCTCTCCTGTTCCTCTCTGACCTGACTGGACGGATGTTCTCTCCCCCGTCCCTCTCTCCTGTCTCCCCTCTCCAAACATTTAAAAGGCTACATGCTTCAGGTGCACATAGACACATACTGTACACCCACACATGCATGAATGGAATAAAAACATGTGTTTTCTAACATTATATGTTCTCTCACACTCGCACCTTTTATAGCGGAGATGGCAGAAGTTGGCACACCCAACATATCCTCCATTTGCAATAGACATATTTCACATAATTAACTGCTACCTGCCAAGTGTGATTTAACAACTATGCTTTAGACTGGAAGTATATTCATGTCTGCCATTGGGGGTTTGTGTGTTGAGGATGATGATAATGATCTACTGACTATAAAATATTTGAGGCAGATGGTGATTCATAAAGACAAGAAGGCTTACGACACATACTACATCATCTCAGACAAATGACTTTCAGATAAACATTAGGGTACGTAAATGTGCAGATCGATCCAGACAGCAGGGCCTATCCCTCATTGTAATTTATTTATTCACAATTTTTTTTAGATGGGGAAAAGATTTAGCCCTATGTTGACAGTATTTATCTGATAAACCATATGGCATCGCCCAAGGTTATACAAAATGTGGACAGACTATCGCAATCAAATTCCATGCCTGGTGATGCTGTGTTTATGTAGATACAGGGAACATGATTTACATCAACACCCAAAGCAAGGCGATCCATAGAGAAGAGCTTCTCATACACTCAACATTGCTTTTCAGTTCTAAAATGAATGAATCAAAGGCGAGGTGTTTATTTAGCAGTAGGAACCCTGAAGTTCTTCCACAAACCAAGTGATGAAATTAATGGAAGAATGGTTGCCTTTATCCAGAACTGCTCAAGTACTGCGCAAGTACAGCAGAGAATCCTTGCTGCTTGGAAAGTAGGAAAGGCTCCAAACCATCATGTAAATCCAAATGTCATTTTATATACATATTACATTCAACACAAAATACTTTTCTTTTGAACAGACTAAGCCAGTGACTAGGTTCCAGGGTGAAGTGGGAGCTGGGACCAGCCCAGAGGTTCTCCTTTCAGCCTCCTCACTTGATGAATACAGACCTCGCAAGCCCTCAAGCACCTGTAACCTTACACCCAATAATATATACAATACGTTCTACTGCATGATGAAAGCCAATTATGAAACATTAAAGCGACTCTCACCGCCTACGATGTAAATGAGCTTGGTCATGTGTCAAGGGCCTGTATAGAAGCCACGGGTCTTTAAGACCATTATACCAGTGCCCTCCCCGCCCTCCCTCCCCCTCCCCTTCACCCCTTCTCTACCCCATCGCTCCCGACGAGCCACTGGAACAGGCAGCCTCATGTTTAAATGCAAATCTGTGTCACACAACACCTAGCCAAAATCAAAGCACTTTTGAAAGCTCTTTACTGGAACCTGTACGCCTGTTAGGAACACGCCCTGAGAAGACTGTGCTGATGACTGCAGCACCAAAAGGAGGCGGAAAGAGGAAGGTCACACCTGTTTTAAACCAAAGGCAAAAACAATATTGCTTTAGACTTTTTGTTCTGGGGAGGGTTGAGAAGGGTGTTCAATGTGGAGTAGGCCCTGTGGCTGGAGCTTAAAGCTCAGGTTTGGTCTGCTGGGACAGATGCCATGTTAAGATATGCTCTGTTTATGCAACGCATAACAACCATCGTAGGCTGCAAGGTACTCAACTCGGTATGTTATGACTAATCATACACACACACCCATGCGCACACACACACAAGCAGTGACACCTCCAGTACATACAGACACACACTCACAGTAAAGCCCTAGCTACTTCAGCTTTCAAGGTGCATGGAGGTTGAAATGGCTCCCTTGAGGTGGAGTAAAGATCAAGATCGTTTTTTACTATAGGGAATTTGCATGCTAGGTAACCAGGAGGACGGAGAATAGTAATACTAGCTGTATGACACATAGCTGTTGTCTCACATAGTTGGGCATCAAATTACCCAAATGATTTCCCTGCAGACGTTTTTTTTTGGTTTAATGATCATTGTCCTGGGTGCCATAATTCACTCATAATGCTAATCGAAAAAGTCATTAGTCTGATCAGACATTGCATGAGAATAAGTAGGCTCTGGTGTACGATGGTCTGCTACCCCTTACCAAAGAGCCTGAGGGTGTTTCGTCAGACGGCATTACTAGTGTGAGAAACTCAGACAAGGTATCTCACAAGGACTCTCAGTCCCGTGACAAACGCGTGCACAGCGAGACGTTACACATCTTCAGTGTCGGATGAATCCAGACGGGCAACAGCCGATGCAGACGTGTATCTAGTAAGGTCGAGGCTGAGCCAGATGGACAGACTCGGGACATAAGGCAGCGTCCTGCTGACCGGGGAGAAAGTTGGTCTTCTTATGGGGCCACAGCTGTCCTGAGGGAGAGTTATCAGTGTGACGGGTGAAATAGCCATCAGGGCTGTAAAAGGGTGGTGTGTGGTCCGACGTGCATCTCGCCTGACCCAGCCTAGCTGTCTTTATCCACGATCCATCACCTTAATCTCCCCCCATAAATTACCCCGCTGCCCCCGGGGTGTGGAGCTTTTATTTAATAAAGCCCACAGACCTGTCTCAACAGACTGTCATCCCTGATTTAGTCCCCTCTAACTGTTTGTGGAGGGCCTCACTGAGCGTGTGTGTGTGTGTGTGTGTGCGTGTGAGTATGTGTGTGTTTGACTTTGACTGTTTGATACGGTAAACATATAAAATGGAGGTGCATGTGTTGGGTGCTCGTCCCATGTGAGTTTGCTGCATCCTTATATAGAGTTTTTAGCTACAGTATTAGGTTCAATTAAAATCCTTGAGGATGAACCCACTTGTAGTTACATTATTAGCGTGATTTCTAGTTGAGAATTCAAACAGCGAGTTTTATCATGCTGAAATACTAGATAAGACTTTTAGCAGAGCTAATTCAATTTGGAGGTACACAGTCGATTGCTTTTGCTTCTCAAGAGCCTAATTTAAGTTCAAATGTACACATTTTATTACTGCACATTCTCAGAAAGTCTCATCTTACTTTTAAGAACCTCAGTTAGTAATATCTGACTCAACCCAGCACAAAGCAGCATTATATCTGATTTACATCCTAGTGATTCATTCAATCAAATGCTTTCTGGGTACCTACCTACCTCTCTTCATTTCCCTCTCTTTCTTTCTCTCTCACTCTCTTCCTCCTCTCCCCTGTCTCTCTCTCTCGTTTTTTCTCTTCCCCTCTTCTCTCTCTCTCTAGTTGTCTCTCTCTCTCCCCTCTCTCTCACCCAGTTGTGATGTGCAGCTGTCTCCTCCTGTGAAAACGCTGCTGGTCCTCCTCTACCTGCCCTCCTCACCTGGATACTGGGGGAACACGGTTGTCATGGGTGCAGCATGTGGACTCCATATAGTATAATGCCAGTCAAAGTACAAGGGGGTCTACTTCAAGATGTCTTCAAGTGTATACATCAGGGCTAATAGTTTGAACGCTTGTGTTTAGAGAACTCCTGATGTCTGTAGAGAGCCGATTTAGCATCAAGAAACAGTTCTTCCATTTTAAATTATGTTTGTACAGTCATCCCAATTTCCCTTCAGTAAACTCCTCTGAGAGATCGCTGTTTAATGTCTGCACACTCCAGCGTGTCGGTGCCATCCCCCTTGGTCTCCTTCTTATTATAAAAACATGTTTGCTGTGTTATGAACGGTCTTGAGTGCCTCGAAAATACCTCATCGAAAGCATCAGTCATAAACCAAGCCTTCGAGTGTTTCCATTTTTAAATACCCAGGAGGAAGCGTCCATAATGCAATTTTCTAGTACTCTGTGTCACTTGACGTTGTTTGCCGAGGCCCTGGTCCAAGTGTGAGCTGCCGCTCTGTGAGAGTTCAGGATCATAACTGGGCCTCTCTCGACCCGGCCTGGGCCCCTAGCTGGAGATTGTAGCCGACGTCTTAACTAGCTTCACACAATATGCTGCGTCACTTCCACCTAGCTAGGCTGCTTGTCTCACACTGCCTTCATGACACCTTGATTTCAAGATGTTTGTTTCTGGAGAAGTTCAAACATCGAATGCATTTCGTTACTGAACCTCTGGTGTGTTTGTAGGGTGTTTCTCATAAGAATACAGGGCTGTCTATTTCCTAGCATGTGTTGACGTGACGGGCATCTAGATAGCCATCCTCTGCTTGATCAGATTCGGTTTGAGATTTATGTGGAATCTTGACAACAACTCTCCATTCATCGATGAGCTCTTGCGGTTGTTTGAGGGAGACACCAGTAGGGTACATGTGTGTGTGTGTTGTTTTTTCTCCATGGTTGAATGTCAATGTGTGTTTCTTTAGCGAGACCTGTCTGCTCTAGATTCATCGACACTGGAGTCAAATGTGTGCAGTCAAACAGCCCATCTCCTGAGCTCATATTGCCTGTGTGAATGCAAATACAAAATCAACAAAGAGTGATTAGACGGTCTGTTTAACCTCAAGGCATAGGACTCCAGTTATTTGTTTGTTTGCCGAGATGATAGCATAGCTTCCCACTCTCCTGCCGAACACTATGTCCCAATACCATCCAAGATGTGTGCTTACAGTACTAAGTACGCAAAACAAGGAAGATGTTCACATTATAATGCCAGAAAGATGACTTCCTTTTACCATCTGATTTACTCACTTCACAGATCATTTACTAAAACAAATAGAAAAATACACTGACTTGCAGAGGTACTTAAATACATGGAATCCAAAGAATGTTATCCAAATGTTCTTTGCAAAACATCAGACACGCATATTCAAATAGTTGTTTATCTCATTTCGATGCATGGAGGAAAGATACAATCTTCTAATGTCATATAGTCAATAATCCCTATGGCTGTCATGAATTCAGCTCCATGAATAACACGACAGCTAATTGGCTAACACCATACATGGTGACACACTCCCATATGTATTCATCGGTATGTTGATGCCAATGTGTGAACAAGCATCTAATTAAGTCTCGATTTCACTTAGAAAAAGAACCACTTGGAAGGCTCTGCTCATGTTGATCCCCTGTCAAGGACTGTCAATCAAAAGCTTTCCTTTTTCGAATAGCCTTCAATGAAAAGTGAAGTGGTGTGGCTCGGTGCATAAACACAACCGCAATCAGCCGTATGAATGCTACACCTGAGATGTTTCTTCTCCTAACCATCGAGGCTACACGACGAGCTAGTAAACCTGTCCCATAACCACATTTGAGTCTGAGGATTTGTTTATTCACTTCCTACCCCACTGCTTATATCTAGACACCGATAAGCAGTCCAGTTCACACAACGACTCCTCCGCAGACTTAGCTCTGCATATTTATTCGACCTTATCCCATCGGCGACGAAAGTCTCTTTTTTTAAATCTGTGCTATTGAAAGGGGAGTGGGGGGTGGGGGGTGGGGGGGCTTTTACAGTGTTTATCCCTTCTTCACCGGAGTGCAGTCTCACTGCTGGGCTCAGACTTTACACTGGGATGAAAAAGATTCCATCCTAAAGTTCATATTGCAGCGAGGGGAGAGAATAGAATGAGGGACATGCAGTCAGAGGCGGGCAGATAAGGCATGAATAAACACTCAGTCTGTAGCAGAAAGGTTAGCCTCACAGATTGTGCTCCAGCACAAGTCTCACAATCCAACAATGGGTGGTGATTGTAATTCTGCCCTGCTTTTGATCAGGGCTAATCTTGATGGCCAGACTGGACTTTTTCATAAGAACCAATAAACGCTAAAGACGGATTCAGAGCCAAGCCGGCGTGAAGACTGAGGAGGAGACGGGAAGGAAAGATGTGGAGACGGGTGACCAGGCTTCGTCTCTCAGTCTGCACGTAATATCATTAAAATCACAAGAAAGATTTCCAGGGTCTGTTTAAAATGTAATTTTCCTCCATAAAACAGCATAGGGCATAGTGCTGGGGTTAAAAACCTGGAAGGAAATCTGGGTTAAGTAAAGGTTACAGAACTGGGAGGTAGTCTTCCCTCTGAACTCTGATGTCACTAGGTTTGCTGTCAGAGGTCAGCTCTGGGACAGGAAGTCTAACATTCCCTTTGTTATGTAAACAATGCTAATCTAATACACCACCGTGATAAGCTGGTAGAGATGTGACCCATATAGAAAGTCCACAAACAAAGCAAATGAAGAAAACATTTTGGAAGATAATAACAACCTCCAGTACGTACTGTAGAGTATGGCTGTACTACATCAAGCAAAAAAATACTATTGGTATTCCCACTGGGTCATCTAGATTGCTTGTACAGCAACTGAGAGTGTGTTCCTTTTAAATGACTGTTCGTACAGTCGAATTTGCATTTCATCGTCTAATTTCCTGCTGAAACAATTGTTTGTGGGAAATGCAAATAGCCATGTCTAGGAGAAAAGAAAGAAGAGAAGAAACATTCATGAGCGGAACACTGCAGTAGTTCATTTGTTAACTAAGCTGACGTGCCATCAAGTTCACTTGTGTTAGTCTCCAGGGTAAAGATCAAGTCAGGGTGTTGTACACGTACAGGGAATAATACACTGGGACGACAGTGTAATTAGACAGCAAAGTAGGCTATTAGTATGCAGAGAGACCAACAGCAGTCTGCCAACAAACAAAACCACCAGACTGGAGCTGGAGAGGAAGATCTACAGGCCTTTTCAGACTATGCAGGCTTCAAAATTGATTATTTAAAACATTTTTCTGTGTTGCGGTTTATCTTTCCTCTGCAGAATGGCCCTGCGCTGTCTGCGAGAGTGGCCACGCGGGTGGATTGAGTAAAGGTGTTTACGCAAGCGGTGAAGAGGCCTTTTCACTTCTTTTCACATCCACTGATAACTTTTGCATTGGACTGTGTGTATTGTGTCAAGGCGAGTGGGTTCTGAAAGCAAAACTGCTTTGCTTCTTTCTGTATGGAAAACCAGGCAGAAATACTTTTTTACTTGAGTACTCAAATAGAGAAGAAACTTTTTGAAAAGAAAGTCGATTTGTTATCTATTCTGGATTTAATTTATGAGCAATCCTCGTCTAAAATCGTCAAAAAATGCTGATTGGATATCTTCAACAAAAAAAACAATCTTACCATGTTGCACATTCTCATGTTCATTTCTTACAAAATGCATAATGTATTGCCTATCCATTGCGATCAAGTTTGGACGGCAGTGTTTTTAAGCAGTCAGCACTTTCTATCTCTCAGACTCAGGATCTAACAACGGAATGTTCCAAGCCTCAAATGGCTTTATAATGAATTAGTCAAGGCAGGAGATGAAAGAGCTGTGCTGTCAGCTGGATAGCAGTGGGGTCCGCTCATGTTGCTAGTGGAAACGGCCAAAGCCAAAGGTCCATAAATGGTCCATAAATGTTCCATACCGGCCCTACATGCTCTGCTTTTCTTTCCCTTGCAAAATCCCTCTTTCTGTACCTGTCAGTCTCTCGCTCTTTCTGTCTGTCTCTTTTTTAGTGGGGTCTTTCCAAAGTCTTCTGTTGTAAAGACTGCTCAAATGATGATGGACCGAGACTGCTATGTACTGTCAGAGTAATCAGGAAGTCAGCTATCTACAGGGAACAGCTATGTCAACAAATAATGTTTCCATCTGAATAAGTGAAATGCTCTTATTTGCAGCTCGGCAACGCATTCCGATAGGGACTCATTTCCGATGCAGCCCCCCTCCCCCGTCCCTCCCAGATACCAGTGTTCATTCCGCAGCCATTTTCCGGAGCGATTTGTGAGGATAATAGCACTCACAAATCATCCTCTGGGCACTGGCGCTTGTGAAATGGATGTGCCTTCATTTCAAAACAATGGAGGTGCCTTATGAGGGGTCTTATGATGTCATAACTTCAGCAGCTGACAGGCTGGGCAGGAGAACAGGGCCTGAGGATGGGCCTGGGGTCTATGGAGCCCTCCCCAGGACGACTCAATCAATCCCAGAGTGTCAGGGGAGATGGTGGAGCCTATGCTATAAGCATCCACCAGACCTGCTCAATCATGCACCTAACACTGAAAAGAGGACAGCCTTTACTTTCAAATCTGGCTTTCCTCCCCTACACTGGGATTCACCAACCATTTTTTTTCTTATTATTGTTCTCTTTTTCTTTATCTCACTGACTCTCTTCCCAGTCCCACCGTTAACGGGATAGTTTGAAGACAAGACTGACCACACCTGTACCTCATAATCCCCTTGCCTGTCCTGCATAAGACAAACACAATTTAAGACTTTAGATAAAAAGTCTTAAATATGCACCGGAATCGGCGACAAAACACAAAAGCTGAATGTGTTTGTCGCTGCAGTTTAGCCTTTATATGTGTCTCACTCCCTCTCAATGTACCGGCCGGGTGATATCAGAGTGGATTAAAGAGCTGCTGGGGTTTATGAGGAAGCGATTGAGTAATAAATTATTCATGGGACGGGGAGAGGAAGGACCATCAATCTAGAGAGTTTTTGAGCAGAGGCCCCCTGCGTGAAACTTATAGGGTTGTGCATCGTTGGCCCTGACACCTCACTGATTTAAACTCACTGACGAAATTAATGAAAACCTCCATTTTTTTTACGGGGGGAAATTCTCATCTTCAACTCCGATCCGTCAGCCGCGGTCACATTCCTTATTAATACTTCTTCCTGTGGGTATGTGATTTTGATCAGGAAGTGCAAGGGTTAACACCTCGGAATGAAAAAGATTAAAAAGCCACTTACATGTGAAGAAAGAATTATGGGTGACCGGAGGAGCGCTGCTTAATTGGAAATTGATTGACTTGGCAGGGTTCTTAACGCACCTGGTCTCACAACATTTCACATCCCCTCATGCATGGGGACTTCTGATGCAGTTTGAGCTTCTCCACGGTGGGGAAACCGTTTTCATACTGGCAGCTCTGTGTGGAGGAAATTGTGTGGATGGAGTTGTCCTGCCTCAACAGATCCAAGCCAACACTTCAAAGAGACAGGGTGGGGATGATCTTTGCATGACGGATGGGGCTTTCCTGGCTGCAAGCACCAGAGGAATGAGTTACCATACGTATCTGGGTCTTGCATGCCATTGACCTACCATCCGCCACTTACAAAAACCGAAGTCAATCGATCATATTGGTGGATCACGCCGGCCTCTTTCCATCTTAAACAATCAACTTGGAGAAGTATGGCTTGCGACTCATTGCTGGGAATGTTTGGGGTGGGAGGGAAGTCGCTGATGGAGGGATGAAGTGGGATTTTCCTGGTGTTTCCTGGGACCTGCTCTCCAGGCTCTCCAGACACGGGCAGATGGCAGAGCGTGAAGACAACAGACAGGGGGAATCTCTACTCATCTGCTTCCAGCCTGGGTCAGGGTTAGCATGCGTCTCCTCATGTACATGGAGTCTACCGCGCACCGTTCACTCACACACACACACAGACACACACACACACCTCTATCTGAGAACAGAGCACATATCTGGGCTGTCAGACTTGGCTGAGGAGGTTAGAGGGGGTCAGGCTAACAGTGAGCCACCAAGCAGACTTCTTGACAATTTTGCTGACAACACGACCGATGGAGCGATATCAACACACTGTATTCAGGGCTACCAAATGCTGCCAAAGCTCTCTCATCTGAGATATTTAGCATCATAAGCTTTCCTCTATAAAGGTAAGAAAAGGCAGAAATAAGAAAGTGATTCTGAGGTGTTCACAGGCCTTACTTCACTAGACAAAACACAGGTCGCAGACACAATTTCCCTAATCAGGCAGCCATGTTGAATAAAGAAGTTATTGGACCAGACTAGTTGTGAGCTGTAATAAAATACTCATGTCTCATTGCTGGGTTGCGTGATGCAGATTTGGGGGCACCAGCGTCATCATTGCCAGTATTCTTCTGAGGCAGACTCCATTGTGAAGCAGTGTCACAGAGAAAGCCACCACCACTTAGCAGGCATGGGACACAATGAACGAGAGAACACGAGAGGGGAGGGAAATGAAGAGCGACAGGAAGGAGACTGACAGGATATTTGAAGAGAGTTAACTAGAGGAGGGGGAGGAGAGCCAAGTAATGAAGTGGGTCACAGGATGAAGAAGGGGGGAAGTTTAGAGACATGGATGGAAACAACTGGATACACAAAACACTGACCGGTGGATAATGAAGTATGTCAACCATAGAGTACCTCCCACAAAGCTCAGATACGACAATATCACTCGATTCTTTCACAACAAGGCAGAAGCAGAACTGCTGTTCACTCCAGATCATCTCCAGCAATGTGATGCCTGATATGGTGGTTCTAATGATTCTGTTCTTTGTGAAAAGTGGAGGATCATTATCATTCAACGCACTTGATGCAGTCATCATGTTTCCTCTCCAAGGATGTGCTGACTTATGAGAAACTGACTTTAATATCAGAACAGACTTGGTGACATGTTTAGCAAATGACCCAGAGACATTGGTCACTAGTAATGTTGAGTGGTTATACTAAAGTGAAAAGGTGTTTATATCATGGAAGATGAAGTGACGATGATCTTGATCCTCCCAGACTTGTCTTTATGATCAACCTGAGTACTTCATCGTTATATGGAAGATCATTTATTTTCTCAATCAATTCAGCTAAATGTTTTAGCAAGGCATAAACTGTAGCTGCTCAGTTAATTGGAGTGCCGTTAATCACTTTATGTCTCTAAAATCTGAAAGCTGTCAAGGGATTCTGTCAATAAGCACAACTAGCTAGTTTGAGTTACTTTTGGATGAAATAGGTGCTCCCACTATACAATTGGTCAAAGGAAAAATCTCAAAGTGACCTCAAAGACTTGAAAGACCTGAATTTAACTGGACAATACCTTCACCTTAAATTACCAGATCAAGATCGACATACTTGAATCCCTAACGACATGTTGTGGTGATACTGAATAGCATTGAATCTCAGGTCCCTCATCAAGAGTCTCCATATAATTGATAAACAGTTAGAAACCTTATCAGCCAACTATTACCACCTAAGTTAGAGTGTCACCTCTCTGAATTTATCATGCTCTATTGATTAGATTGAAAGACTCTGTAACATGGGGAACAATGGTGGATGACCTTTTCTCCTTTACTTCCTTTGGAATGACAAAGTGAGCTGTTATGTGTCTGCCCTGCATGCTAATAGCATCTCTAGCACACCCTTCCAGTTGTCTATTTCAATTGACCTGACGACTGCTTTGGTTTTCAGCACTGTCAAATATCCTAAGCCTCCATAACATCACTACAAAAAAGGAACTGTTTTAAATTTCCTTTTTTTGTTGTTGACTCTTTCGACACCTGTATGTGCTTGTTTGCTTGACAGATGTTTTCCCCCCACTGCATGGCAAGAACCATGAGTTTTCTCAGAAAATCATACTTGTATTTTTCCCTTCAGAGATTTCCGACTCCTCACAGAACTGGGGTTTTGGACAAGGCCGTCAAAGAGGTTTTTCTGGCTGGGGGAGGGTCCTTATACTGTGAATTCACCCATCTGTCGGTTTGTGTTCCACTGACACACTCTATTCTCTTGGCGCCCACCAAAAGCCAATCTCTGTCAACTCAAATAACAGCATTTCAGATGGGCTTCTTGCTTTGACACGCCTTGCTGACTCACAGGGAAGCCAAAGAGAATAGAAAAACTGGTCGGACTCTGTAATAAAAATACGAAACTCGCCTATAAATTCCACGCTGAATCATCAGAGAGGTCGGAGTCCCAGTGCAAGATAAATAAGCCTAAAAACACTCACTTTCTCTGGCATTTCTCTGAAATGTCAGTGCAGTCACCTGGAAGCCATTATGTATACAATAGACACTTCAATCTTAATGTCAGGACTGTCCATTGAATGTGTTTAGAGCAGTTCTATAGGACAAATGGCTGCTAGTTATTCGGAGAAAGAGCTTGAGGTGAGGAAGTCAGGCGTCCAGACTTGGTCATGTTGTACTTCTAGAAATGTCTAGGAAATCTGGATCGGCCGCCTGTCCCTGCACTAACCCGGTCATGTTTAGCTTGTGGAAGTATCTCACGACCCTGTTTTCTGTCAGTCTGAGCTCCATTGCTCTTGCAACGTCCACATACTCCAGTGATTTCTTCTACCTTCCCCTAAGCCTGTGGAAGTGAGGACGCTGTTCATTCCAAGAAATAGGATTGTAAAACACGAAATAATGATCTAACAAGACAGTGGTTTTACAACTGTTATCTGGCCTCCTCACTGTTACTTTTAGTAAGACAGCTGCAGAGAGTTCCTATAAATGTAACCTGCTGACCACGTAAAAATAAACTACACTTCACTTGTACAGAGCACAACAAGAAACAAAGTGCTAAGAGTTATATGTGTGTATAAACATTGCTGGTGCTACTAACATCCTAGATAAAGCTGAGAGGTTTCGGAGAAGCCAATAACAGACAATGATTGTTGCTGACACAACTATCTCTATTCCACAAATGTAAAAAGAAATATACCACTATTGTTATCCTGTAAATCAACATGTCTAATGGGATCTTCCAAGACCCGTGGACATGGGCTCTATTCTCTACTCAGGGTTCAGACTCTGGTTCTGTGTTCTGTCAGGGTTCTCAGACTCTGTGTTGAGCTGTTATTGAACGTGGTGTCACACAGTCTGTCTCTGTAGTCTAATTTACGGCTGATTTCATAGATAGTTTTCTCCTCACTGACACTGTGAATGCGAGAAAGGCAATCGCAAAGGCAATGCTCTGGCAATTTACAGACTGGTTTGACACACTAGATATGTTTGTTCTGCAATGGTTGGTTAACCAAGAATAAAAACAGCCCATTTGCCAAACCTTTCCTTTTTTCAGACTGTTCTGATTTCCACACCACTCTGAATTCAGAAGACTTCTGCAGCTTTTATTCCAGGTTGATACAGATGATGTACTAAGACTGTACAAATGTAATGGTGAGTAAATGCTACATGCTTCACCAGGTCTTCCCCTCAATAGAGATGTCAGTGAGACTGTCTTGGGACGTTTATTATGCACCTCCTTAAGGGCCATGTTGGCAGTATTCAGAGCACTTAGCGTAAGGTTCTACAGGACTTGGCAGTTGAGTCACCTTGAACTGGGTTTCTTTTTTCAATGTTTCTAATATGCACTGTATGTAAATACGGTTGGTAGAAATACCGGGACCGAGACAGAGTTAAAAAAAGGCACTAATGATAAAGATTGTATAACCTTGAGGGTGATACTAACCAGCTTTTAATAACTGTCAATGTGTTATTTGTTGGTTTGTTCAAATGGCTGAGGCTGATAGCAACAAATTGTTTTTCCTTCTTTTTATATTTAGCTTTTTAGAAATAAGCATTAGTTCTCCCACTGTCTTTTCTATATCCATAAGTAGCTCACACAGTAATTATGTGAAAATCTGCACGCTACTGAGAGATGAAGACTTCGAAAATAATGACTCTGTATGGGACGTAAGTGTATGCATATGTGAATTTACATATGTGAGACCATTCGCTAACATATTCTTTCAGTCTCCATGGTCCTGTTAGTGTCTGTGAATCTTTTAAATGCCATATGTAGAGGCAGTTTGGAACAACTATAACTCCCCAAGACTGTTGGGAGATCTTTTTTAACTCTGTTATATTTTCCCCCTGGAGGTCTTCTTCCTACTGGCTAATTGCTCGTTAGTACTCACAACCCAATAAAAGATACATTTTGAGGCCACCTCAGTAACACCCACACAAGCAACATTTGCAGCTCCATAGTGAAAGCCACCAATCGTTCACGACAGTGACACTAACCAGTAACAGGAAGACTATAGTGATTGACCGCCTCTGCTAGTCACTCTCACTAAGGCTACTGGGAAAAGAGTTTGAGGGGAAATGAATCAACCACCAGCACTTGCCCTCTGTGTCAAACCCTGCATCCCTGAATGCTCCAATGCCCTCCAAACATGTTGTGTGTGTCTGTGCCTCTTTACACGTGTGTGCTTATGTGTGTACATGTGCCACATGTGCCTGCTCGGTTGTGTGTGTGTGTGTGCGTGTGTGTGTGTGTGAGGTCAGGGGTGCAGCAAAGCCCATTTCTCCTCTTCTCAAACCTAGCAATCTCCAATCCAGGAGGAATTAAGCCGGCATGCAATTACGCTGTGATTGTCCTGCCATGGAGCCAACGCGAGAGAGAGCAGGCCTAGCGAGGTTTCATGGAACCAATCTCAATGAGGGATCTGGATCTAGGAGCAGAGAACCGGATTTGCCCAGCACTGAGGCTGAGTACAATTAGGCACGGGGACAGGCAGCATATATTATGACTGGATGAGTGGCAGGATTTGGGACCACCTGAGGCTGTTGGAAGCACTGCCACAGAGCTGATCACAGACAGACACATGGCTGAAGATAGAAAACAATGTTATTGTTATTCCTCCGACACCACCTCAATTGTTGAACTTTTTTTTACTGTGACTAAGTAAGAGGGGGTCAGGGTTTTCTACTATGGTAAATGTTATATTCAGCTTACTTTACAGGCTGTTATAGCATTTGTAATTGAAAAGCTATGTCGAGAGAGTTGATAGCATTATAATAATGTGCAGAGCCACCTTGACAGGAATGGAACCGTGTCACCCTGCCCCCCAGACTTTGCATACACCCTGATACCCCAAGAGGAAGATGGCCATCCCAGAGACAGTCAGTAGGAAAGCATTCAGAATGGATGTAGAGCAACACATTGTCGAGCTCTGTCTTTTGCATGTCATGATCAACCCAAACATAACTGGAACCATAGCTTTCCTTCAGCTCATCAAGCCATCATGCTATAGTATGTTGATTTGGTATCATATAAAGCATGAAACTCATTTGAATACAAAAAAAATATGTGGTGCAGAACATTTGTATTCTTGGCATACACTTGGCATACAATCACACAGGGTTATACATTATTTTGCATCTCTATTATATGTTTGAGTATGAAAACTGGACCATTCTGACAAATGAGGACTCCCTTGCACAGTTTTAGCTTAATTAGACCATCTTACTTCAGAACGGACCATTTCTAACTCCCTCGGCTTATACATACAAAGCAAAAATAACATTTTGATTGCATAAGAATAAAATAAATAAGTGTTTAATGATAGCAAGAGAAAGCGATTAAAGCAGCGCAGTTCGGTGCAAATGGGGGAGCTGAAAGCGTGATAATTAGGCATTCCTTTCAACAGGCGCCAACTTCTAGCTTCGCTGATGTGCACAGACTGTGTCGATGCACCATAACAGAGAGGCTTATTCTAGAATCACCCAACCCCTATACCTGCTAAAATTAAATGGTGGTTGTAATTGTGCTAAAATAGTTGGCAGTCATAAGAATGATAGTGAAAGTATGTGTGTGTGTGTGTGTGTGTGCGTGTGTGTGTGTGTGATCCACATCTGTATCATGACCATTTAGAATGGGCCCTACACAAACTCTGTAGCTTGAAAAACTATTTGCATACAGAATAGGCTATACACCCGAACTAATGGAAATTAGGCTCGAAGTAAATGAAAAACGTGAAAACCTCAAGGAGGACTCATTTCCATATGCATTCATTCATTTCCAATCTTAGCAGTACAAAAAATCGACAGTTGCTCTTGTCCTCACATGTGCTTCTGCCACCCTCCGCCATACAATAATCATCATTAACCCACAAGTCAGTATCTATGCGTAGAAGCTGACCATCAATTGCAAATCCATAACGCAGAAAAAGCTAACTCAAAAAAAGCAGTTTAAGCTTTCATAGATGACCCTTACAGTTGCAACATGAGAGGGTTTGGGCTGCACGGGATGACGAGTATCAGCATTGCGAGAGAATCCGGACATTAAAATCGTATAGGCGTGTCAATATGATGGTAGGTTATCCAAGAATACGTGGCACCAAAAGCAGTTTAATGCAATGATGACTTCTTAATTCCCTGTGGGCATCAAAAACAAATGACCGCTACAGGCAATATGAGCTAAACGAGTTCGCAATCTATCTATCGATACGTTATTATTACTTGATTCGTATGTGTGGATGTAGAATGCAGAGATGCAGGATAATGTAGCAGGTCGAAAAATACTCCCGAATCACATGCATATCAATGATGTATATAATGTCTACTGTGATATATCACAAACCGGGAACAAACTGGACTAATGATTGCGCGCAAATGGCCTTAGTCAATATGATGTGTTTTTTACCTTTAAGACAAATAATAAAAATTGCATACTAATTCTCAGTAGCTTTAATATCTGCCAATTACGCGTACCTAAAGTATCCTAGTCTTAATACTTGTATTATTATTATTATTTAAAATTATTATAATTTAACTTCTATTCACAGTATGAACCCTCGACAAACGTGTGTGGTGATATGACCATTAGCCGTGCACTGATTAATGTATACCCTCAGCTAGAGTGTGTTGGTCTAACTTGGAACTTGGAATACCAAAGTACGTTTATTCTCACACAGTGTATCCACAATTATAATATATATCACAAAGAGTATGAGCATAGGCTACTGTATGTTTTGACCTATAAGCCTATAGATTTTGTTCAGCCAACATGCATCAAAATCAGGAACTTCAGTCAAAACCATATTTGGACATATTTCTGAGCGCGTCTTCCAACCAAGTAATGACGCAAGTCCCTTTCTGATCAGTGAACAAAATATGTGTGCATAACTCCCGTCGAACCTCATGTACCTTTCATTACAAATGTAATTGATATACATCAATTAAATATATAACAGGTTAATTTCAAAGCATACCAGGTTTCATACGCCAAGTGCGCTTTTACGCACACACTGTATAACAGCGTGATGCGCTGCAAGGCAGCTTCCTTCATCACAAACCAACATTTTGTTCGTAGCAAGCATTTTTTCTCGCAATTCACGAAGAAAAATTCATGAGAAACTAAACTAGCATGAAAATTGCACCCTTTTGTGAGTTTAGCATCAATATATCAGGGTTCTTCGTGTGTTCTGGGGCCAGTGGCTGCCAATTGATCATTATCAAGGTGCGAAATGATAAGCGCAGAGGCTGACAGCCCGCGTGAACTGACTTGGAAGGCACGGTGAGCTGCAACAGCAGCACAATGACATCCTCACGGATGGATCGTGATAGGGACGGAGTTGTAGGTATATATGCAACATCCAAAGTAAAGAAAACGGGTGCGCACAGCATACATCCGTTTTAAACAAGACAGTACAACAAAATATTCACATGAATTATCTGTATTGACCATTTTTGGCATCCTAATTCAACAAAAAGATAGATTAATACACAAAACACGATTTATACTTTTCAAAACACGTGCTTGTGAATCTATGCATGCAAATTAATAGTTTGTTTAGTGGAAGTATTGATTTAATTCAAAGCTTTATAAGTAGATACTGTACACGTTAAGCAGTGAAGAAAGCGTCGTTTTTGTATATAAAGGTGAAACGCATCGGCTATAGACTAAAGAGTGAGTAAGAAACCTGCATTATACTGGAGGTGCATTAGACTGACAGCTATACTCGGTGACCTCATTGCAGAACTGTGTTCGTGTGCAACGTGGTAATTGCTATTAAATATAGGCTACATACGTGGGAAAAACAGATTGTATTTGGATTTAAACCTGCAGAAATCTTAGAAATAATAATTATGATCCGACGGACACAGAAGACGCCAGCGACATGAATCATGACTACCCTGCCATCGCACACTGTAACCAGGGCAAAAACGCTTTCACTTAGTCTTAAAGTCCTTAAAAACTTGCATTTGTGTATGCGAACGAAGTTTTGGTGTCATCTGGCGCATCCTGTGTTAATTTATTTATAGTGTCCAAGTTATGAAATCCAACAAGAAGTTAAATGCGCTTCTTTAGACTCCATTCCGATTTCTGCACAACTTTGAAATGTACTACTGACTGTGACAAATAAATAAATAAAACCTCTGCGTTACATGTTGTTGAAATTAATTACCTGTTCTCAAGCTGTTATGCTCCAGGGGCTACCGTTTTCTTTCGTCCTGGTCGCTGGCCGTTAGTTGATCCGCTTCATCACACAGCTGTACGTCTGAGGACATGCTTGTAGAGTTGAGCTTTGAGTCGAACTAGCGTCTTGGATGGAGAGAGTGTGGAAGGAGGAGATAGTGTCTGCGTGTCTATGACAGAGAGAGAGAGAAAGAGAGAGAGAGAAAGAGAGAAAGAGAGAGAGAGAGAGAGAGAGAGAGAGAGAGAGAGAGGGAGTAAGACAGAGGGAGGTATAGAGAGAAATACAATTTCATAGAACGTCGTTGCCAGTGAGCCGACTCCCTCATTATGCTTTGATGAACGGAAAGTGATGTTCCTTTGCTCATTAATTTAATCTTAAACTTTGTAATTTCAGAAAACCACGTGACAGGTTTAGAGTAAAAAAATGAGACAGTGTTTTGTCTGTACTTGTTATTATCACTAGATCTATTTTCAGGAGACGCGTACTCGGTAAATGTGCGGGCTTCGGATTGTGCGGAAGTCGTTTGCTCGTTTCAGCACCACGGAGAGCGCACTCGGTCGCTGGGCGCCAACCTTGTCTTTCGGATCAGAAAGTCGATTAGGCGTACATTAGTAGGCTACTGGCCATCTTCAAGACGTACCTAGCATTTCAGTTGGCGTGGTGTGGTAAGCAGTTAAACTTGCTTACCACATAGAGAACAATGCCCCCTCGCTCTCATATACCCTGCGCTGACCACTGTATAAGTGCCTACCGCCAACCAATCTATCAACACAACAGGCATATTTTTTGCTGTTCAGCTGAGGGTCCATTGTGAGAATGATTCTCATTAGCTCACACACGGCATTGAATGAAAGGTGAAGGGAATGATTTATATGGGGTGGCAATAAAATACAATATATAATGATAATCCTTTGTGGTTTTGCATTTTTACTGACATCTACTGGGGAGGTCTAACCCCCTTGGTATCACCTTTCTCTCTCTCTCTCCCTCTCCCTATGTCTCTCTTTCCATGTCTAACTTGTGCTCCAATTCCCCACACTGGAGCTGAACTCTTATCATAAAGTTAACGGCAACTGCATACAGGGACAATGAAAAGTATTCAAGTTTTGTAAAACATGTTGATGGACGGGTCATTTCAAATGTGTCAGCGGTCTCATTAGCTGGAGCACCTGGCCCGATGCATCCTTTTGTTTCTTTACCCGCTTCTCCTTCCTCTCCGACTTGACAAAGCTATCACTCCAAGAGAAACCATTTCTGATTCCCCAGCTGTATTGTTAGACTCTGTCTTTTCAAATTGGCTGAGGGTTTAGTCAAAACAGTTTAAATTGACTGCAGCTGTCAATTAAGATGGTGGACTAATAATGGCGTATGTCTGGGATGTGCTTTACTGTATAGGACTGCATGGCATAGTTATTCTGTCATACTGTGCAACAAAAGCACCTCTTTCAATTGGGTTGGTGAAAGTCTGAACTGTAGCTAGATTTCGAGAGAAAAAGAAAGATAAACCGAACAACTGATGAAAATAAAGCATTTAATTCCATGAATTTAACATTGGTGTGAGCTCACCTGTTATAAGGAGATAGGCAGTTAGTCAGTAAGTCATACAGTCAGCTGTAGTATGCTGGGAATGTGCCTCATTGTGCAATCCATCAGGACAAGAGTCTAGTTACAGGGCAGTGGTCTGATACCACATACTACGCTGACCACACACACACACATGAACATTCACATACACTGTCCGTGTGTGTTTGTTTGTGCGCGTGCACAATGTGCCTTAGTAAACAGGTGCACAACATAAAAATGGGGCAATGATTAAGTGGTGAATATTTTGAGTATGACAAGCTGAATGAGAGGCTGAAAGGTTGGCTTGAGTGCACATCAATTAGAGACAGAAAGAGCCCCCGTTAATGTATCCTCTTTCACCAAATTGGTATGTTTCGAAGACACATCCGCTAATGCGTTTTGTCTTGGATAATTCATGCGCCCATTTACACACACACACACAGTAAAGCATATATTCATCTGGCATGTTGGAAGGATCACCAACATAGCAGTTGCACAGTAGCCTGTCTGCTTAAAAAATCCTTCCATTGATCTGTGACCCCTTAATGCTCCTCTGTGTCAGGTCCACACCCTGGGTATATCGACACAAATTGAGTCTCATTTGTGCCCCAAAGAACTGCCAGTGTGGTCGACGTTGGAAAATCAAGATGGCCTTCTTCAAACATTACAAGTGGTCTTCCTGATCAATACATTGTGTTAGAGATTAGTGTCAGTTAATTCAGAGGCTATCAAAGGTTGACACTCAATAATGGAATCCGAGAGCCTCGAAGAAACCCAGGAGGACTATTAGTTGCAACAAGGATTCTGTATTACTCTAACCTACGATTTGCTCCAACACATATGTAACGGGTATGTAACGAACGTGGTCTTGCAAGCTCCGTCAGAGGTATCTGGCAGTACCGTCCCGCACTGGTTTCGAATTTACCACCTCTGGCTTCCCAAGCGCCACCACTACCAACTACGCCAAAGAAAAGCTAGCTATTCAATGACACGGGTGGCTCATTACATACCTGAGGAGTGAGTTTCACCGATACACATCGGCTACACATACACTGCCCATCAGCAGTTGATTGGCTGTTTTGTGGTGAGGCTAATTCCATACACTGAGTTGACCTGGAGAGAAGAGTAAATAGCACTTCACCATTCTGCACCTGGGTACTTGTGTTGCAGCCCTCATTCAGTTTGAACCCACTCTTAGGTGAGTACTGTACGTCTCGTACAATGTGCGTTGTCCCTCTAGTGGGCCTGGGACCCAGAATCCTCAGGGTTCGAGTATGATAACAAGTAAATGACTTGGTGCTTGAGCACTCTGTCTTAAACAGAGGCCTGACAGGTCAATGACAAACTGGGATGCGCTCAATACACCGGGAGCTCCCTCCAGTGACGAGAGTAACAGAGATCCAAAGGAAGAGCAACCAAGAGAGAGAGAGTGTGAGAGAGAGAGAGAGAGGAGAGAGAGAGAAGAGAGAGAGAGAGAGAGAGAGAGATGTGAGGGAGAGAGAGTCATGACAACATATAACATAACAATTCATGTTATATGTGCTAATCAGTAGAGAGGAAGAGGTAGCCGTTTACCAGGAATCCAGAAACCACAATGAAACAGTGACAGTGTAATGCATCAGGTTGCTAATTGCATTCACGCTTTGGAGCAAAGGAATTATTTACAGCTGTGAGGCAAGCATACAACACAAAAGCAACATAGACCAAAATTGGATGCCACACGTGAGTCCATCTTTTTGATGCCATCAATCTCTCAGACATAACAGGCTCACTGTGTTTATATTTGTAGATCACCTTTGCAGCATTCAGAAAATAAGCTTTCTTCAGAGGTCACACAGAATGTTATGTACTTCCCCCACAGTCTGAATGTTTTATTGAGTAGTTTAGAATACGTTATTTGTTATAATAATATAATAGTAATTGTTATAGCTTTCCAGGAGACTTCTGTGAGAATCAGCATGCTGGAGGTATGTTTCCCGTGAATGTCTTGACCTCCACCTCTCGTGTTTGCTCTCAGCTAATCATGGTGCACATGTTACCCTTTTAAAGAGTACAGCCAAGGTTCACACTCAAGGTCAACATTGCCATTAGTATGATCTGCTACATCAGCACAATAACTAGCTAATGGACACCCCAGGGAATACCGTGTTGGTGGTGTGTACAACTGTATGACAGTCATTATGTAGCAGTTTAAACTAAAGGCACACTTCTGACATCTGAAGGCATGGGCCACGAGTGTAGAGTCAAAGGTCCTTGCTTTCTCCATTTTTCCTTTAATACTCTAGATTCTCCTGGCAGCCTAACATCATTTTATCCTGAGCTGTCCCTCACTTGGAAGAAACATCGATCTTCCTAATGTGAACCTTGAACTTGAAATCGATTAGATATCAATCCCCAGGTTTGCTTCCTTCCTTTATGCAGGGAGACAGAGGTGGACTGTGCCTTTGGCCAGGCTTGGGGGTTCGTTATCCTTCATGCTGGGTCCTTGTTTTAGTTTTCACTGTCCCCAAATGATCTTATTAGCAATTCTTTGGATGAAACATGGTTTATGCATCCTAATTGAGACTAATTAAGTGAAGTGATAGGGCTGGTGGGTTGGACAAAGCATGGAGCTGCCTGTGGGCAGATGAAGTATGGACCTGTAATTGTAACCTCTGGAGACCACTTGTTCCTCATTTCCGGCCTTTTTCAGATAGGTATGGTGCATGGGGTTCGGCTCCTTCACGAAGGGAGAGGATTCTATAACACAAAAAAAGAAAAATTGTCGAAAACCGCAGAGTTTGATCAGAATTGTTTCTGTTACATTACTTAGGATCATTATATTGAATTGTGATTGGCTTAGCCATTTTCAAGATGATAAAGTCACTCCACAAGTACCACTTTAGTTTGTTGTAATGACATGAGTCTATGATCATTTAAGGGTAGGGTGTGTAGAGGCATTTGTTGTGGTTGCAGAGTTCGTTTTGGTCTATAAAATTCACCTAGAATCAGTGAATCATCAAGAAAAGTAAGTGCAGCCCGTTAGAATATTTCTTAGTGAATGTTTTAGCCATGACAAGGACATTCTAATTGCTGGTTAGAAGTAGACTATAAAACAGGCAAGTCTGTTACTCTGGGAGGTTTGTGACGGTGCTCCAACTTCCAGCATTAAAATCCACCTGACGTGAACAGAAGACAAAAGGCACTTATGCACAAACTTTGCACTTATGAACTCAACTTAGTTATGAGTCACATTGATATATGTTTTTTGCCTTCTTGCCTGACGCACAGAAAGACTGTGCGTCAGGCAACATACTTCTGCACTAGCCGATGTGTCATTAGATGTTAGCATGGATTGACCTCTGAGAAAATGTCAGACTATTACCTATGACTCACTCGTTGGCTCACATTCAGTCCTTGCTATTGTCACTTGCACAACACTATGTCAAATTGTCAGCATGCACATTGGTGTTTGGAAAACAAGACTTCATTTGGGAACGAATGCCCTGGCTCTTCTAGTCACACCAGAACTGAATTGGGCTCCATCAGACAAGCATAACCCTTGCACAATCCATTTGGCTGTGAATGAGGGGCCATGGAAGGAAAGGCCCGGTCATAAGCTTCAGTACTGGGGTTTGAGGAGAGAAAGCTAATCAGAGTTTCAGTCAGCTCCAAGTTGCTTTGTTTCAAGCCTGGTAATAATATCGATTGCGCCAAGCGGAGCAAGACGGATATAAGGAAATTGAAAAGTATTCCTGATATGTAGGAGATATTTTCCCTGACTGGGAGAAAGGAATCTAGCCAGCTTTGGTTGAAGCAGGCAGCCGGCTCACGAGGATTCTAGCGATCAGACACATTTGTGCAGAACAGACTGAGGTTCCCAGGTACCGCATTATGGATGACTCCATCAAAACACACTGAAAACAACAGAAATGTACTTAATCTACACAACACACACGCATTGCACAATATCACATTAGACCAAAAATAAATTAGTTGTCCTAAAAAGGATTTAATGTCAAAATGTACAGATATAGAGATATCCTGGTGTAATTGTCTCTTAAGGCTGGGGTGTTCCGGAGCAGGAGGATTTTATGGTCAACACTTAACTTGAGCAATATGGACAGCAGAGGTGTAATAGAAGAGAAGTTGTTGGCAAGTGATGGTTACTTGGCCAGTTTAAATCAGCTGCCGTGATGAGGGTAATAAGAAACCACCAGGGAAAGGAAGAGCAACGTGAGGGCCTTTTATTTCACACTAATTATGCTGTAAATCTGTGCGTTAACGTTAAGCATCGGCAACCTAATCTAAAGGGAAATTAAAGCTACAAGCAGCATTGAGTCGAGGTCCAAGCATTTCGAGGTATGTGGAAACGGGTATCCTTAAAGTGTAGCTTCACAACATCTCAAATGTTTGTTTTTTCCAAAGTCTAACAGTGTTTAAATCATGTGCAGTTGTTGAAATACCTCAACAGCTGGGATAAGTCATGTAGCTTAGACGATGACTTCTGCACCCTTTCAAATATGTCAGTTGAAACTGCAACAGCAGAGGGGTTAGGGTTAACCTCACACTCTCCTCCCTTCTCTCTATCTATTTCACTCCCACATTTGATTCTACTTTAGATGGCTAAAGGAGATCTCCCCTTCCCTAAGCATGGATGATAGGAGGTAGGAGCATTTTGCTCATTCCCAGCCAGTCCCTCAGCCCCTCAGAGCATGTCCCCTGGGAGGGAAGCAGGGCCAGACTCAGAATTACCAGCATGTTGATAAGATAGAGACAAGTCAAATAGACAAGATGTGGGATGATGGGATGTAATACTGAAGCATTATTTGATTTATCGTCAGTGTGTTTTGTGATGCATAATGTGGTATTTGTGTAGCCAATGTATTTCCAATAACAAATATTCCTGGACCACAACGAAAAGGACAAGCTTAGAAAACACATGTGTACATCATGTGTACATACAATGAGCAGCAACAGAAAAGCACAATGTGGGAAGCTGCACAAAATAAGGTTTGTGTAATATTGACGTCAATTGGAGACAATCACTACCTCTGACCTCCTTTGCTGAGCCCAGTCTAACATACTCATACTTCCTCCTAAACCCCACGCGTCTCTCTCTCCCCTGACCTCAACATATGCTGTGGACCTGTCCGCAAAATGTGCAGAGTTGTAGGCACAGTACACAGTACACATCTGGAAGCACACCATTGCAGTGGTATTCCAATACCAAGGCCAATATACCCAGGAGTGATAAAACCAGGAACGTCACTCTATCACAAGCCTGTAGAGTGGCTCCCTCACATCAATGTTTCAGAGGGCCATAAACTATTTGATCTGTTTCCGTGTTACGAGCAGATCACAACACAAACAGGCCAGGAAATGCTTACCCAGCAAACTTTTCGAAAGACAACAGAAAGTTGAGCTGGTTGAATAGTGCTATTGAATTGATCAATTTAATGTTTGTTGAGAAGACGAAGCATTATGTAGGTGTCTTCAAAAAAGAAGAATCTGTATTATATGATATTATTCTGTGATCAATCCTTCTGCGGTGCTTTCAAAAATCCATACTATTCAACAGTGAATTTATGGGTTTTACGTGACACATTAGTCAATAGTAAAATCCTGAATTATTCAGTGGACCGACGTTTCAGTTGTCAGACACAAAAAAGCACAATACTTGTATTATTCAGCTGCACCGTCATTATTCATTTGACTATTTGCTGTGTTGTTCACTGGCTAACTAGTTTTTCTCTCTACTGAAGTCAACTTAGGAAAAACTGTGTTGTGGACTGTCAAGTAGTGAACCTGTTTATTGAGTCCAACATTGCAGTTGTCGATGGCAGCAAACCGGTAGTGTAGACGTGAATTGCTGAGCAATGCCATACCGACGGTCAATTGACTTGAATTGCCTTCATTCCACATCAAAGTAGCAGACTGTAGCAGTTTGTTTACTCCACACCAGGATACACGTTACTGGAGATCAAAACTAACCTCCTCAAGCTTTGCCATCCAGTCAAACACTGAGTTTGCAGACATAAGCACTGAAATAAACATGAATGAAGGAGCCCCAAAAATGTGGATGAGGGGAATGGATGGAAAGAAGGAAATAAGGAAAAGTGAGTGGGAAGATACATGGGATTCCTGTAAATCCTGTGGACTTTTCATTCATCTGTGTTGTTTAGTGTCGAATATGGTCCCCCCCACCCCTCTCTCGCTCCTTCTATGCGTGAGAATGTTTGTATTTGCTCATGTCCGTGTGTGTCTTCTGGCTGCCGTCTTTCTTTGTGCTGAAAAGAATAATGCCTCTCTGCTCAGAGTCCCGCGCCACCACGTTTTCAACAGTCTATCCGACTCACTGAACAGAAGCTATATTTCACGCTGCCACAGTGTGCTAAATTACACTGCCTTCGGTTTGAATTAATTCCAGGGAGCCTTTTAAATAACATCACTTCAATTAGCCCTTGGTCTCCCCACCTGAGTGTGAGGGTAGTATTAAGAGACCCTAAGCACTGCAGAGTCAATTGGCCTGCAAGGAGAAACCTGGCTTAGTTCAATAAGTAATACGTCTGGAGTTCTCCTCTCTCCTGGCCTCTGCACAAAGCACAGAGCACGACAAGCAGGTCCTAATCATTCTCATAAGCAGGACTGCAGCCTTTCCTGCAGGCTCTCAAGTGCCCTGAAACTAACTTTGTTTATTACGTCTGATGTGCTCAGTTCCCAGCCCAATTTAGATCCCCTAACAGGGAAGTAGCCTCACTGTTGTTCAACACCTGTAAAGTCTCTACTTAAAACGGACCCAGAGTCCATGACTTCATGAGTAATAATACTTGATAACTTGCATAATTCTTCCTGAGGGATCTAGACCATTTTGTTTGCTGTTGTAAGAACAGCGAAACACAGCATTTCTGTGAAGCTTAACATCAGGATGATAAAGAACTTCATGAGTCAACAGTCAGACCTATCTAATGTGAACTTGTGGAGCTGCCTGTCCACCCATTTTCCCCCCATGTCTCTAATGCCTGTTTAAGAGAGTCAGAGAATAGCCACAGTAGGAGACATGTCGAAATCTAACAGCTATGACCCAGGGGACTCGCCTGTATTGTCCCTTCTCGGTCAATGATTCAAACAAGAGAATCAATCACAGATTGTTCCTTTAAAGACAATCCCGTTATGACCAACCAATAACTGTGACCATCTGTTCTTACTTAGCTCGTCTTGGCCTCTCTCTCTCCTGATCATTGGTTGGTAAAACATGTTTACACACTGATATTGGAGGTTCGCCGCAGGCAAACTGGAGTGGCTCCTGTGTCCTCAAGATTGACAGGAGAGATGAAAATGGATGCAGCTAAAGACGTTCATTCATCCTTTCTCGCATTTCTTTTTCTTTTCACTCTTTCTCCTAGTTTCCGTGGAGATAAGAAAGCATGGGGTAATTACAAGCCAGACTTCCTGGTTTTACATCAAGAGCTCCGCTAGGCTGAGAAGAAACGTAAAAACTGTGTTCACGGACTGATTAAAATGTCTTTGGTCCTCACTTTTAATGCAACACATCCTTCCACTCTCACTGATGTATTTCTCATGCAAGAAGGAGACAACCACTCAAGCACATCTGAACAGAAAAGCCTTTTGTGTTAATAAAATGGCACGACACATCATGCAATAGATTTTTCTTTCACTTACTTCAGTACACAATTGTGCCTATGGGTCTTAATTGTATTTATATATATTTCATATAACTTCCCATGTAATCATCATTTAATTTTCAATGAATACGTGGTACAGTATGTGTCGTTTTTAAACGATAATGACGTGACACAAATTCTACATACAGTATATATTCCAAATCATAAGTTTCAATGTTGCCTCTGAATAGTATGAGTACTAATGCACACACACACACACATGCCGAATGCCTTTCTGAGTGGCTGTTTAACCACCCTCGACATACCAGGACCTCTGAGGCACCTAACAATCTCACTTTGTGGAACAGTGTCTATCTGTATGTCATCAGTGTTCTCGCTCTGACGGTTAGAAACAGATTGACAGTGTCCCCGACCATTAAAGGGATTTTCAGCAGCCTCCGGAGAAAGCCTGTAGAGTACACACTGTAATACGTGATTAAATTACTGTGTGCCGCGGCGCACCGGGCGATATTGTCAAATCAGGTTGGCGGCCACCCAGCCCACAGTCGTCTGTTGCGGGGCGGGGTGTAATAACATATTAATGCGGTTTGCATTTACCAGCCTTGCTTTATGGTGCCACAGCACTTGGCGTGACGGAAAATAAGTAGTGAAGGTAACATATGCATGCATACCAAACAGGGGTTTTATCCCTAGTGACAGAGCTCCGTCTAAACTCTGTCTTCAGAGCTCCTTAAGAGTGGCATTGTGGGAAGGGATCTCAACCACATGCAGTCATGAATAAATAAGCACCTGAGCCGCCCCTCACCACAGCTCCTAGCTGTTTGTGTCATGAATAACCCTGCACAGGGAATCCCTGCTTGATTGCATAGATTGGAGTCAGGTGGCTGAGCGGTTAGGGAATCGGGCTAGTAATCAGAAGGTTGCCGGTTTGATTCCTGGGACTTGTAAAATGATGTTGTGTCCTTGGGAAAGGCACTTCACCCTACTTGCCTCGGGGGAATGTCCCTGTACTTACTGTAAGTCTCTCTGGATAAAAGCGTCTGCTAAATTAAATGTATAAAATAATTGTTGCTCAGGTAAAGAGCAACTGTTAGAGAGGGAGTGGGGGAGTGGTTTTTCCGAGACGGCGTTGGAGGGTGTAGAGGAGCGGCTCCGATGCAGCGGGGCGACCGAGGGAAGAGGCAGGGCCGACGGAGATCCACACATGCGCATTGTCCTGTTTTGACAGCCGCTATCACTTCCCCACACTGGGCCAGGCAGGAAGTCAGGCGGGGCGGGCGCCAGCGTGATTAAGGCACGCACGTTTGAGTCGTTGATTAATGGTGTGTGCTCTTAGCACCACGCAGGGGCAGAATATGTTTGTCTCATTACTCAAGAATAATGAAAAAGAAAGGCCAAAAGGCAGACAGTGTTATTGATGGCTATTGTGGAAAATTGGTGGGTCCAGAAAGAATGTGGCACTCACTGTTTACGTTCACATCGATCTGTGTTTGGTTGCTGCTTCGTGTGTTGAGTGTGAGCAGGTGTGAACATGTTTGCTGGATACAGCACATGCAAGTTAATGGACTGTAATTGTTGTAATTAAAACTTCATGACGGGTTAATTAGCTAATGTGCAGGATGTGTGACCTGTAATGTGTCAGCTGGTTTCATATGCTAGTTGATAGATATTACATTATGGAGGTCTCTCATAAAATCAAATATTGTTCCAGACAAGTCTTCATTGTCAGTGTAGGTGTGTTTGTGAGTGTTTTTGCACTTGCTCACTTGCGCGTGCAGGTTTAATAATTAATGATTATCACACACTTCATACATACAACTTCATGTTACGTTCATTACATCTGACATGCTCTAAAACATTGCTGCTCTGTGCATTGCTTTCCTGTAAGGAAGGCAGGGTGGCACCATTAAAGTAGAGCCTGTCTATAGAGGGTTACTCATCTCATCTGAAACAGTCATTAAAATATAGTTAAAGCAATTGACCAACATTATTATGTATGTGTAGCCTTTCTAATATAGAGCAGAAATGAAATTGTTCCGCTTTTCATACAGATAGCTGTAGATAAACTTTTATGATATCTTCCCTCTACAGGTTAATGTAAAGCTATTTAATTAATCGTATTATGACCATTATGAAATGCAATTATGCGATTATAAAAGAACATATTAATTGTCCTTTTTATCACACCCGGTGTAAACTGGCTTTGCCAAGAATATACTGTATCAACCAAAACAAATACAGAAGGATTAATGTGTTAAGAGAGCCATCCATGTGAGAAAGAAAAGCCAGACCGAATAATACAATCTGACAACACAGAAATTGAAGAACAACCCAGGAAGATGTTCCCATTTACTGCAGACAAATACATACAAAACAAGAGAAATGTCAGAACTGATGATGATGACAGCGCAGAAAGCACATTAAACACTTAGGGAAATCCCAGTAAGACGAGCAAGAGACCGCATGTCAGCCATAATGGGATTGGTGGCAGTGCATATCCCTGACATACGTCAGCAATTTGTTTGATCTCATTTCAAGATACTAGGCAAAGTTTTAATAAACTCAAATTGATGCTAAATTAAGGAGGGACAATATTAAGGGTATCAGGGAGATGAAAGGTTCCAAATAATGTGCTCCATTGGCCATGGGTTTAAACTAACCAGTTTGAGGGTCAGTGTTTCCCAGCGAGAGAGATAGGAAATGAGAGTAAACATAACATCTGATAAACACATATCATTTCCTGCTTCCCATTACTGTGCACCAAGAAACCAAACAGCATTTACATAAAGGAGTCCATATTCGTTAGAGTTTGACTTACTTGAAGAGTCAACAGTTAAAGGCATGAACGTTACCATGGGTACTACAGTCAGAGATGATAGAGCATGTTTACAACTGGCTTGGAGACTCTACCAACTGTCTTCTGACTCTCTGTTGTTGTGAATAAATCCCTTAAACTATATCAAGCTTCTCTGAGGAACAAAGTGTCCCTCGTGTAGCAGTGGTTTTGTCTGTAATCTCCGAACCGTCCTTGAGCTCATATGTTTTTGGGATTTTTGTGTTGGTTTCAGAGTTCTTTGTTCACTCTGTCTTGTGGGCCCTCTGCTCCTCCTTCTTGTGATTCTAGAATGGGGTGGACCTTGGAATCTGATCTTTTTCAACACGCTGTTTCTCACATTTGTCACTGACAAAGTCCAAGTCCACAAGCGGATTCATTCAGAAGTGAACAACAGGAGTTAACAAGGGGATTTATATAAAAATGGCCTGGGTGAGCACCTTACGCTGATGCAGTGGGGAGTACATCAAACTCTGCCACTGGGAAGAAATGTGTCTGGTCCCATTTTTGTGAAGAGGTTTCACCAGTTGTAACTCGTGGTCAGTGGCCTGTAAACGTAACCTTTACATAATGGTATATAATATAGTACTGCATGGCAACACCTTATCACTACTTTACCATTGTAAAGTAAATGGCCAATACCCTTGAAAGCCTACGTTGATGTAAGATATACAAAGAACATCCTCTGCAAAATGCTCACTGTTTCAGTGTGTGATATTCATGGGTTTACTGGAGTAGGAATTCTTCTCGTCAACTTAGATACTTTATCTGTAGCTTCACTCTGCCACACGATCCCTCATAGACTCCTAGCAGTGTAATCTTTCACAGCAGCCAAGCATCTATCAATTCAATCCAGCGGCCAAGGAACCGGCCTCTATCTCCACTCAACAAAACATGAGCCCCTCTCCTCGTCCCAGGTCAATTAAGGATGCATCTGTGTGTTTATCTTCATGGAGGTTATGTACTCTACCAATGTAAATGTAGACAAAGTCATTTATTGCCTGTCCTATTTTATCACAGCCAGAGCTCCACCTATCAAAAACATAAATATTAGGAAACCAGTTATATTTTGATGTGGTTCAGGCTCATATACAACAAGATAAGCTTTGGAAAGTGTGAAGAAATGACATATTTGTTTACCAGCATTGACTCTCAAAGACAATTATCAATTATTGTGACTGGCGTACTGATTGTTTTCCATAGGCAATAAAGAATAAGATGACACAGCTCTGAACTGTATTGTGATTATCACATTTTAAGCTTGCTTCTGCTTCTGTATATATGGATATTTAATTGTAACATTGTGATAAACCCCCTTCTGTCATAGGATGTACATGTAGATTTCATAAAATGCACTCATTTAATGTATGTAGATTCAATCTCATAAGATTAGTTATTACTATTTTACACTGAAAGATAAAAGATGAGATTAGATGTAATGGAAGCCTAGGATGGAAGAAGATGTTCCCAACCTTTACCTGCTACCTTAGTCATAAATCACCAGGCCACACAGCATGAGGCAGAGCCAGCATAGTGCCAACACAGCCATGTTAATTAAATGCTAAATAAAGCCAGGCTATTACATTAAATTAGGTTCATTTTACATAATCAATTACTTTGTAATGTAATAAGTTTCTTGGGGCAATACCTGATTGGCTTGCTGAATATGTTTACCATTGTTTGCAAGGAAGGAATATGAGGTTACATCTACTAAAGAGACCATTTTAAAGTATGTCACCATATGTTCTAATATGTTTTGTTGATTTTAGCTCTGTGATAACTTAATTGACTCCGTTGCAAACCTTCTACTTAAAGAGCATCCAAAGAAATCCCATAGAAAGACTGTATACGAGGCTTTTCAGAGTCCTGAAAAGACTTGACCTATGATCTTTTACACAATGTGCTGTATAGAGTGTATTCTTTAGGACAAGAGGACAGGCTTTTTGTGAGTTAGTGAAGCTCTGTTGGGATTGAATGTAGATATTCATGGGTCTCTAAAAAGATGGTATTACGCAATGTACATGCCTTCTCCTCACCTTGCTTCGCCTCCGATCCCAGGATTTCCTTGGTACATCCAAACTGTCTTTACAGAGGACAGGAAGGATGACACAGACCAGTGTTCAGTAGACTCGTGAGAGGTAAAGGTATGATGGGTTGAAGCTGTGACATCTCATTAGTAGCCATGTTGACACACCGGCTGGGAAGGATATGCAAAAAACTGTCATTCCCACAGCGTTTTTGACATGCCCTTTGCATGTTCATTTCAGGTGTACTCGCTGTAAGAATGGTTTATTTCGGATTTGGCCCTCTAGTATGAGTGTACTGCTTCTGCATGTATTGTAGCCATATTTCTATACCAAGAAATGTGTCTGTCTATAGGGGTGTTTTACACATTTATGATCAAGTCATATATTTGTTTCACATTGAAGTTATGCGTACTGTATTTTAGCAATAGTGAGACACACACTCACTGAGAAGAGGGATATGGGGATGAGTAAAATGATTATGTGTGAGCTGTTTGGCAATACTAAATAATTAATGGTGATTTGATTAGTTCCGAATGTAATTTGGTAATGCTTGTGTTATTCTTGCGATGTCAGAGTAACTCAAGTTTAGAGCTGCAGGATCCTACGACCCAATGTTGGTTCATAATGTAAGCTGTGGCTTTGGAGCACTGTCACTTTTGTTTGTGAAATTAGAGGGATGTTTTATTGTATGAAATGGCTCTGAGAAAGTCAGAAGACCTAACAGTGGGCTAGCAAGACAACGGATGTTGCCATTCCATTTTGAAGATGTTCTTCATAAACTTCAATCTCACTCCATCTGCAACTCATCTTCTTTCACTCACACTACAATAACACTACAGGGTTGAGACAGACCTGACGACCACAGCTGATCACTCTTCTCCAGCTCTCCTTCCTTCGCTGGTTCAAGACTGCTGTATCCTAGCAACGGTATGTGATATGGCACCAAATGCGTTCCTCGTTGAAAAGGACAAAAGGAGAATTAGCTTGGAAACACTTTCATCAAGCCCCTTTCTACTCAAATTAGGCATTTTACATCCTGAGGAGAGGCAGCGAGAGCCTCCGAACTTGTTGTTTAAGATGACGAGAGTGCTCGTGAACGCACAAGAGAGATGCATCTCTCTTGCACTGACCCGATCTCAGCCATGACACTCCGAACCACCACAGTGCAACCTCAAAACCGCTCACGTCAGGCAGCATCGATTTCACGGCGAAATCTGTCCAAAGCTATTTGATTATCACATTATGTAAATACGAGTGCTCCATGGATCCTGGCCTCCCTCTCTCCCCCTCCTCCCCCGACCACCTCAGCCGTGTCCCCTCGGGGGAGTGAAGCGAGCCGCTCACCTGTCAGCGGCTCTTCAGACGCCGGCAATTAAGTGACGGGCGAGAAGCAAGAGACCATTATATTTATTTCGCCACACCTGTTGTTTGTGCTTGGCTGCTTCCATTGAGGAGGGCCGGGAAGCCAGGCGCACAGACACCGTCTCCCGGCCTCTACCATTAGTCCCACAGTGGGGGGGCTGTGTACATATAATAGAGCAGTTGGACTGCAGCATGGCCTGGAGAAGGGGGAGACCATTAGGCGACGGCCCTGCCTGTGGAGGGACACTTCTAGAAAAGGCAAAAGGCTTTCAACTACTGTACTTGTTTCCATGTGGATGTCGGGTATCCTGGAGTTGTGGATATAATTGTGTATTCATAGCGCAAGGCTCACGTACTGTGACAATGGAAGATACGCATAGGGGTTTGACTTTTCCTTCATACTTCATATTGATATCTACATTTGTGCAAGCGAAAATATCCTCCTAAGACCATTCTACACTACTATTTCTAGGCTTGATTTCATACACACGGTTCAATGTTTCCTCCAATTCCCCCGATTTTTTAACATCTGTCAAATACAGCTCTGTCAGCGTTTGTCTGCTCGAGAAGGTAATGGCAGGAAAAGTGTACCTTGAATGATATATTTGTTAAGTTATATATTTAGTTTGTAAACAGAGAGGCCCATTAGGGACCTGCTGAAGCCAGCCGACTAGCTTTCCCTTCAGGCGACTCAGGGCATCTCCAGCCTAGTCCTCCAGGGAACACAAAAGTCTCTTTTTACTCCAGAAGGTGTCAAAGATTTGCTTGGTTTGGTAAACCAGCAGATATTTCAATCCATGACACAGAGTGACTGCTTGAGAATGAGAGAGAGCAGCCAGGCATCTGAGCCTGAAGTCATTCTGTCTCTACGTGCTCCTCATGAAAAAGTTGAGCGTGTCTCAGAATCCCTTTTGTGCGGCTTTAGAGACGAAAGAAGAACAGATTTAAACACCCCGCCAAACCTTTAAGCTCAGTGCCAAGGGGGCCATGTTTGCAGCATTCAGGAGATGGTGTGTGTGTGTGTGTGTGTGTGTATGCACGCTTGTCTGTGTGTATTGGAGTTACCTCACATCCGGTTCCCTGTCAGAGTCCCAGCTAGGAACCACATGATACCCCTGCAGTGCTCTCCCAGACTCCCCCAGATGGAAACCCAGGGGGGCGAGAGAGAGAGAGGAGAGAGAGAGATGGAGAGTGGAGAGATACGGTAGAGAGAGAAAAGCAGAGAAGCATAAATAAGTACAGCTATTTAAGTGCGCCGGTCAACGGGGTACCTCCTTCACACTCCCCGGAGTGTGAGTTATGGAGTGTTTGATCGACAGTAGAGCCTCGACACAGGAATAGATTTTCTACAGCTTTTGTTGGTGAAGTGACCCATAGGAGAATCTGAAGGGGGAGAAAAAAAAAGAAAAATACGTTTCTAGATGGAGAAGACAGAATCAAGGGGTAGTGCAAGGGGAAGTGTGTTCTTAGTGGAGACTTCCTGGTCTCAGCAGAAGAGTTAGTCCATCTCTCTGTGCGGTGGAGAGACCTCCTCACATGGCCATCTCTCCTCCAGCCATGCAGCTGCAGAGAAAGCTCTTTATCGACCCAGTCTACCACTGGTAGAGATATTTCACGCTTTAAACAGACTCCTGCGGGATGCCTATGAACAAGAAGGGGGCTATGGTACTTTACTTCTCTCAAAGAAACACACATTCACACACATTCACACATGCTCACACACACACGTCACACACCCAGACCAAAGATAGCATGGGGAATACAGCAGGGTTCTTTTTACTACCTGCGTGGTGTTGTGAACTGAACTGTCCCGAGGAGGTTAAGGACTTCTCACAGTACATGACTTGCAAAGAGACTAGACACATGTTACAGTCAAGCTCACATAAACACACCCAGCATCGAACTATAAGAGCAGAATACAAGTTTCGTCAGCGACTACAAAACGGATATTTAATTTAAGAATGCCTGAAGTCTCAAAAAAAAGATTTAAATTGGGAAAGAAGATTAGATACAGTAAAAGTTCAAGTGAATAAGTGCCCTCCTTTTCCCAAGGGCTGTCTGGAGGAAGCAGTACACACCAGGAAGCAAAGAGATCTGATGAATCATTCATAGCTGCAGGCTGGAGCTCAATGTAGCCTCCCACCTCTGGCTACAGGGAACGTGAGCTTAGTGGAGAGAGCTTGAAAGTGAGTTAGCCAATGATCTGTTTTTGGTTGAGGAAATAACCAAATGCGCTCCTCTGGTCCCTGATGGTGTTTCCTTTCTATAACTCAATGTTTGTACCTGTGTGGGTTTGTGTGTTTGTGTGCATGTGTTTGTGCTTGTGTAGCCATGTTAGACTGCATTAGCAGACTGTTTGAAAAGCAAGTCATTGTTCTCTCTCACAGCCCTATTAGCATTGGCCTTGGTTTCCAAGTGTGATGGGGCATTAGTGAATGAAAAAGGCTTTCATGAGGATTTCAATGGCGTTGCATTCATCATGACATCATAATTATTATTTATGTTAAGGCACATATGTAGTACAGTATTGACACACAAACACAGACACACACCTATTGCCCAACTAGACTCCTCCATAAATAAAACCAGCCTCTGCAGTATTTGTCGCATGAGACAGCGTCGCCACGCATTCATGCCACCCTCTGAAACAGAAACACGGTACGATAGAAAACAATAGCATGTAGCTGTGTATGTAGAACATGGCTCCGAGACAGACTGATGCAGTCTGAACCTGGAGGGTGGAGTTCCAGCTGCTGTCGGAAGGCTACCCTTGGTCTGACAGAGAGGAGAAAGCTGCCCCCTAGACTACACAGGCTCACCTAGGGAGGTTCACTCAGGCACGTCATAGAGCAGGTTGCTAACCAAAACCTCCTGGCAGAGGACAGATCACCGTTAAATATATAATCATATTTATATATCAAGCCATGCACAAAATACTGAATCATGTTTACTGTAAACACTGTGATAGATTGCACAGTATACATTCATAAAAAACTGTTTTGGGGAACAATTATATTTGTAAAAGAAAATGTCAAAGTCTCAGTGGGTCTGAGACTTTGGTGGTGAGTTGTTTGAAGCCCATCACAATAACTTCCCTGCTACATCTGAGTGTCTGTTGTAGTCTTTGAGGGAATCGCCTTGAGCTGATGAAGACGTGAGATAACTGACGCCGAGCCTTTCTCCATTCTCAATTTCCATAACATTCATTCTGTCAGAAGTGAGTTTAATTTCGGACGTAACAGGCATAATGAAAGTTATTATAGCTCCTGTATGAATGAGATTTCTAGTTTAAACTGAGGCTGTACGTATATTATTATTGGGGGATCTGAAGTACTTTAATTCCCTATTCCCCGTTGTTTCAAATTCAATTTGGGATATCTCGTTCACGCTCCCTTGAAACTGTAATGAGCTTTTGAATTATTTTACCACAATTCTTCATAATGAAATAAGACAGTGTTTTATAGTTTTGTCATGGGGTGGTTGGGGTGGGCTTCGAGGAGAGCAAGGTGTGGTGGGGAGGGTTATCAGAAAATAAAAAGAGGAAAATGGGTACTTAGATATCTATTACAGCCAATATTAATCTCATTTTCGACACTTCCGGTTCAGCAGCAACAATCGTTTTTAATTGCAAAAGGATTATTTACCATCTCCATAAAACCAAGAGAGAGATATAGAGGGAGGGGAGAGAGAGCGAGAGAGAGAGAGTAAACAAAGGCTATGTTCTCCACGTTTAGGAATATCCAAGATCCATGTGAAGTCCCTGCATCTGTAAAGCGTTGCATGACATGTTCCGGGCGATGCCAATACAGCGGCACATATAAATGTACATCGACCTTGGTGGTCGGGAGACAAGACTTCCTCTGACATACATCACCCAGAGCAATCTGACACACATCCTTACTCTGCAGTAAGCGTTCATGTCATAGTCATAGGCCATGAACGCACAGTCATAACATCTGACATAGTTGTACATTGAGTGGATGGCCCGCTGCCGTACTTTCACAGAGAGGCCATAGAGGGAGATTCGGACTCAGCCAGATGGATCCCCCTGTGTAAGATGCAACACCTGTTTGTTGCGCAGTGCCTGTGAGGCAGAGGATACGAAGAGGATGATAAAGTACGGCAGGGAATTGGGAACCGGGAACGGGGGATGCTCTGTATTAGTGTGAAGGATAACAGAGTGGGGCGGAGGAAGACGGATAGAGAGAGAGACTTGAACTGGGATTGGGGCAGGGGGAAAGTGCACATGGCAGATGGGGTTCTGAACCGTACATACCTGGAAACAATAACATAGATAAAGTGATTCGCCGTACTTTCATCAAGGCCAACACCTGTTTGCACTTGTCAAAATAATTCAACTGCAAACAAACACACGCCTGCACACAAACACAGACATACATCCCTGTCTCTCACTTTACCCTCCATTTCTCTTTCTTTCTCTCTTTCTCTCGACACTTTCTCACAAAGCACACCCACCTCTGAACGAAGATGGCATCTTGCAGCATGAGCACCTGATACCACCTGATACTCATCACAATGAGGTAAACACCATGTCACCATGATCACTGCTTTGTGCTGGTTGATTGCTCTCATGTGTTGGAATGCGGAGAACAGAACGTGAGACTTGTGTCGTGTTCATATCTCTCCCAGCCTGTCTCTCTATCCCTCCCTCAATCCCAGTATGATTTCCACAACCCTTTTGGTTTTGTTTACAGCCCTAGTGGTCATCTGGTGTACTTCAGAACAGCGAGTTGGTAAGTAGGCCAGGCAGCCAGCTGGCATAGGCATGTTCAATGGTGCTGTCGCTCAACATGTGATTAACCATGCTGAAAGCAGACACCAGTCAGCCCGCCAGGGGTTAAACCATGTCTCCACCATGCGTGCTCTCTGGGCCGTACGTGTGCCCCGGGGGCGTGTTCTCTGAAGGGCCTGACTCACCTCGCCAGGGGAGACACGTGTGGGCAGCGTCCTTGTGTTCTGGTGTGTCTTTCTGATTTTCTGTCTGTGTGTGTGTACGTGTTTATATTTCTCAATATGTGTGTGTGTGTGTTTCTGTCTGTGTGTAGCAGCTTTTGTGTACGCGTTTGTGTTTGGGTTCTGTCTGCATGTATGGGAGAGGCTGTTAGTGTGTGCGTGTGCGTCTGCTGGAAGGGAGACCCCTGACCCCAGCTGGGTCTCCATGGGGCAGGAGGCGGGCGGCGTGAGGTCCACAGGATTAATGAGAACACAGAGCTCGCAGCTCCTACTCACCGCCTCCGAGACCAGCTCCACTAATTAGATGGATGGAAAAAGGAAAAAAAAGGCAAAGTGCCCTTGTCTGAGTACACATGTAAACCACAAGGGCTGTCAGTGCTGTTTAGCTTTTGGCTAGGGTATTTTCTGGTATTAAAGCATGCTGTGACTCTCTGTGTGTGTGTGTGTGTGTGTGTGTGTGTGTGTGTGTGTGTGTGTGTGTGTGTGTGTGTGTGTGTGTGTGTGTGGTGTGTGTGTGTGTGTGTGTGTGTGTGTGTGTGTGTGTGGTGTGTGTGTGTGTGTGTGTGTGTGTGTGTGTGTGTGTGTGTGTGTGTGTGTGTGCAAATGTGTATGTGGAAGTGGGTGATCGTCTGATCAAATTGGTAGGAGTGAAATTGTCCAAGGATCAGCAGCAATCAACTTTCTGAAAGCAGAACAATTGTGTTTTTTCCCCCCCCACTGTGCTAGAGAGAGAGAGCAGAATGTTGATTGGTTCGTTTGCTGGTGCTGCCTTGAAGCTTCAGGGTCTTCAACCCTGCAGGATGGAAGCCTGCTGCTCCTCCAGGGAGAAGGGTCGACTAAGGCCTGTTACTGCTAGAGTAAGGCCTGGTTACTGCTGGAGAGTAAGGCCTGGTTACTGCTAGAGAGTAAGGCCTGGTTACTGCTAGAGAAGGGGCTGGTTGGACCTCCAGGAGTACAGTAGGGACTGCAGTAATGGGGGCAGACTTGTACTTAAGGAGTACAGTGGAGGCTGGTTGCTCCTGCGAGAGTAGGGGTGGTTTTCTCTGCAGGGTGGTAGGTTGGTGCTTCTTCGAGGAATTGAGTCTTACATCCCACCAATGTTTTCCCCAGTACATCACTCACATACTGTAATGCAGTGTGACATTCCACCTCTTTCATGTTGGAATAGTTTATTTTCCTTTCGACGATTGCAGGAAGCACATCGGCTTTTCTTTTCTTCCGTTTTTCTGTATGTCATCACTCTCTTTTTTCCTACATTTCTCCTCTTTGCTTTTCTCTTTTCCATCTGTCTGTTCAGATGAAGCTTTGAAGATATGTGCAACACCAATCTGTCCCTGTGTTTTCTCCTCAGGAAAACACTCCTCTCATCTCCTGCATGTGTGTGTGTGTCTGTGCCTGTGTGTGTAGGAGTGTCTGTGTGTGCTGGTCAGCGGGCAATTACCTGCTGTTAGAGTGGAACAGTAGACGTCACAATGCCCAGCTGTCATCTCTTTCCCCCTGTGGTCTGATACAATGGTTGGTCAACACCTCACAAGACACGCTTTTCTCCTTTTTTTCTCTTTCCTTCTCCACCTGTTTCTTTTCTCTCCCTTCTCTCCATGCAGTACCTCTCATTCTCTCTCTTTCTATCCCTCGGTATCCTCTCGCAATGTATTTACTTCCATTTCTCTCTCCCAGTCTCTCTTTATCTCTCTCTTGCTTCTCAGCCACAATATCACCACACCTCCCACATCCACATCGAAAACCCCAGTTCGCGCGGAGGCAGGTACAGATGTGTGTGGCAGAAGCACTGCCTCTGCAGCCTGGTGGTCTCCCCTGGGTGTCCGCTCACCTGCTGGTGCTCTCCCTCTCGCACCCCCGTCCGCACGGCTCCGACTGACATTATGGCTGATTGGCATGTCCTTACGAGCTGCTGCTGCAGCCACGGGGGTTTGTTGGGGCGTAAAGAGGCAGAGGAGTCCCTTAACGGAATATGCCTTTGTTTTATGGGTCATTCCCTCGGAGTTCAAGGAAGCGTGGCTTCCCGCAATGCTGCAAAATCACTGTAACCTTCCCCCGGCTTGGCTCTCTGGGGATGGGGGGGTTGATTACCTCTGAATATCCATAGGTGGAGCACAGAAAAGGAGAAGCAGTTCAGAGCTCACAGCACTGATAATTCTCCGGCGTAGGCACTATGAAAGGTTATGGTGCTTTAAAGGTTGGGAGTTGCTCACAGTAAAGCCTCGTGCGCACCGCGTGGCGGTGTGGTGCCCGCGTGCCGACGCCTGCAGGGGGAGACGGAGGTCGTACCTCCACGAGCGGGAGGCAGGAAGGTAGACGAACGCGTCCGTGTCACCTCAGTCACCGCACGTTCTCCCCGGGGTCTTTACCTCTGTACTGGGTGTTATAGTCCCCCCCACCCCTGCCCCGCACACACACACACACATGCACACATGCACACAGACTCCCAGATACACACACACATGCAGACATGTGCCATTGCCTTCTACAGCTTGATCAATCACCAGGACATGGGAGCCTGAAAAGGGGGAGGGGGGGGGCGGAGGGGGGGGAGCCCTGCTCCTTAGGGCCGCCAGTACACTTGACCCACCTTCTTCTCCCACCTTTACTGCCAAGTCCCAATGCGCGAGCTAGTTCGGTGGTTTACGTTTGTGTGTGTCGGTGTTTATATGTGTGTGTGTGCGTATAATTTTTGAGTGCGTGCGCGTCTGCATGGGTGTGTGTGTCTGTGTGTCTGTGTGTCTGTGTGTACGTGTGCGTGCCCGTGTGTGTGTGTGTCTGTGGATCCGTCAGAGCAGAGGGGGAGTCAAGCGGGAGATTGACTTTAGCAGGGAGCAGACGGGCGTCGGGTGAACGCCTGAGATGTTTCCTCCAGAGCAGGCAGCTTTCACAGCAGATTAGTGACACTCTCCAACTGCTTTTCAGTTTAGCGGCCAGCGCCTGTCCAGAATACTGATGACTGCCATCGTGGAGCTCTGGCCACAATCACCCGTCCGGGTCAGCTCTCTCCCAGTCTGCTGTCCCTTCCCGAAGTGAAACGTCGAACCGTAAGACCACGGCACTCCGCTGAGCTTTCTACCCCCGCCCGCAATCTGATCAAAGGGTGTCGTTTGTCACTGCTGAGAGCACTACTCCAGGGACCGCCTTCACTTTGAGCCATGGAGGAGTCTCCGGTTGTTTTTTTTAATCAGTTGAAACAAACTGCGGAGCTGCGAGGCCCCTCCGCTTGCCCCGCCAGAGTGTTGCCACACAGATAAGAGCCTTTGTCCTTGTCAGCAGGACTGATGTCTTTCTGTCGACTCGCAGGCAGCCCTCTTTCTCATCCCCTCTCTTCTCCGTCGGCCCCGCGCTCCTCCCTTCCCCCGCTAGACCCGCCGTACCTCGCCTCTCCTTTGCCGTCATCTCCCTCTGCCGAAATACTGACTTCCTCGAGGGCTGTGTTTCATTTTCTTCATGTGCCTAAGGGGAACGGCTGAGAAGCTTTAGTCTGTGTCGGCGCTGCCTAGCAATACTCACAAACTGTGGAAGCACGGGGCCAGCATTCATCTTGTGAGATTCAAATGCTTTCCCATATAACTCAGATATGTTATGATGAGAGGATGAGATCATCTCGCCCACACTCTTTGAACTTGTAGAATACTGTTGGATCCAGGGTGCGTTTCCATTTTTGATCACATACAATCACACGTACACAGGCCTATACGCTGACACACACACACACACACACCACACACTCAAACACGATCCTCATTCTGTCATCCCTCACTCAGATTGGAGTTCTGCATTGGTCTCTTGTGGCTTTACACCTCCTGTATTCATTAGCGCCGTGTGTCAAAAGCTCTTATTTAGTAATTAGCAACTTATGATAATAGTCTAGCGCAGACGGAAAACCCCAGTGCAGATACTCACCGCCTCCAACAACAGCCGTGTCCTCTAAACTTCTTCAATTTGCAATAACACAACCACATAGGACATTCAACTTAATCAACACTTCTTCACTCTCCTTAATTACAAAACTTTGAACAGATGAGGAACAGTGAGGAAAGTTTTTATTCCTTTTATTTTGTGGGGGGGGGGTTTAACTAAATATAACTAAGTGAAGGAGGAAGCAGAAGTAGAGTGTCTCGTCTCCCGTTCCAAGGTCGTAATGCTGAACTGACTGTACCTGGCCCTTGAGGACGCAGATAAAAACGTCAGCTGAACTGTAAATAAGAATACAAATAATAAAGTCTGGCTCTGCTGAACGTCACAGGGGTCACTTTCGGACCGTGCCTTGGAGATTTTAATCTCTCCCACTAAATCTTTCTCTGCTTCTTCTCCCTGTTGTCTGGGGACCTTTCCACGATGGGACTCGGGGAGGACGTGGTGTCACAGTGAGGAGGTGGCACGCTCTCCTGTTGTGATGTCAGGAGGGGAAGTTGTGGACATAACTCATAGTGTCAGTGTTGTAACTAAACTTGAGCTCCCCCTTTGAATGTTATAGTTCAGTTTTATTGCTTTTGTTTCTGTTCTTTCTCCACCTCTCTGTCCTCGTGAATCCATCCTGTTCTACAGTACATGAGTCTGCTGTGGCTACATTAATTGGCCAAGCGTGTCTGATGATCATAAGATTGTAATGATGGTAAGAGAAAGAGAGAGAGAGAACAATAAACCTTTGCCATTAAAGTGTGTGTGTGTTTGTGTGTGTGAGTGTGTGAGTGTGTGAGTGTGTGAGTGTGTGTGTGTGTGTCAGTGTGTGTGTGTGTCTGTGCAACAGTAACAGCTGCCCCCTAGGGTACAAGTTACAACGCGTCACACTCATAAACAAAATATGAACAACCCGCACGACCAGATGCCCTGCAGATCATTAGACATGCAAATGCATGCGCACCTTTACTTTCTCCTGACTCCCGAGCACTACAACACCAGAGCCAAGCTGCCATCATTCAGCTTCTATTCGGTTATGTAAGACAATAGGATTGAATATGCTAATATATGCATATCAATGCAGATGAGGAGACGTGATGTCCTGCAGTGGTACACAGAGGTGGGCCGGCGCTTTCTCTCTAGAGTAACAGGAAAAGGGGCGGGGCTAGGGGATACCAGGACATGGAGGACGCGCCTGCCCCGGACTCAATGTCACTTGTTCTTTACAAATCTACGCCGAATACTTATGGTATTTGCAAATATATTTCGGTGCACATGATATTATTGTCTGCAGCCCAAAGGTTCAAAAAAGGGAATTGTTGATGGTGTTTCTCTCCCTTCCCTGTGTTCCTGATGCGCTATCTTCACTTTTGTACTTTCCTCCAACTCCCCCCACTTCGCCCCCCACCATCTCTCTCCCCCGCTACACCCTTGACCCGCTCCCTCCGTCTCCTGCTGGGGAGAGTGGGAGCCGGCCGCTGTGATCCTCCCAGCGCTGTGCCAATCCTAGGCCCCGTGCATCACTGCACCTCCGAGGCATGGAGAGGAGAGGAGAGAAGAGAGCAAGCAGCAGTATCTATCTCCATGGATCTGTGGTGTTTAGCACCTTTCATCTCCAACTCCAGAGATATCTGCCACCTGGCCTACACAAGCCCTTCATGTGGGCCCACACTCTCAGCTCTCTCTCTCTCTCTCTCTCTCTCTCTCTCTCTCTCTCTCTCTCTCTCTCTCTTTCTGTCTCTCTCTCTCTCTCTCTCTGTCTTTTTACCTCAATCTCTCTCTGAGAAAACTGTTCAAGGTTTTTTGTAACACTAGTTATAAAAGAGACACATGTAATTCCATTGTGCTGCTTATGACTGCTGGACTTTGGTCCCACGAGAAATCGGCTCACTCCCTCTTCGCGTTCGACGTATCTTTCATTCCGGAACTTCTCACCAGCTTTCATCATCTCTGCTGGATCCCTCACATCATCATTTGTGTGTGATTGTCCCTGACCTCCATGTGTGACAGTGGAAATGTCGAGGTCAAGGAAGTTAAGATATCTGCAGATTTCCGTGATTTCTTGGGGGAACCCATGATGCATTGCACCAAACCTGGGAGCAAGGTCCCTGGTGACAGCCCGTGTCGCAGTCCCCGAAGTTCCTTGCCGACGTCACATGATCCATCTTAGACTTCCTCTTTCAGAGCCTGAAGCAGGAAATGGTCCCTCGCCATCCCTCGGGAGTTTTAATCCCATTTTATGTCACTTGTTTTTCAAGAAAGATCCCATTAGGCTACTGTTCCAAATTAAAAACTAAGCACCGTTAACCTGTGTTTTGAGCAGTGCATTGGGGTACAGTCAGCCCTTAAAAGGGTTTTAAGGCTAGCAGAATAATGTCTATCTGATGAAATCTCCCTGGGACACATTTGATTTAACTAGGAAACTATAGGTAGTCCTGGTGTTATTCCCCAGATGTTCTCTGTTATTTTTCATCTGGCACGGTTTTAGAAAACCTTTTAAGAGAAGGTCATGCCCCAGGTCGTACCTGTGCTCGGGAGGCTGATTAAGGAGCACTAAGTCAAAGCCCAGGACACCAAAGATTATTCAACCTCCCAACTCTCAACGTCTTCCTCTTTCAATGTTCTCTTGTCCATCCATGCAGCAATCTCCTGCTTTCTTTATCTTCTCTTCTCTCTCTCTCTCTCTCTCTCTCTCTCTACTCTCTCTCTCTCTCTCTCTTTGTCTCTCTCTCTCTCTCTCTTTCTCTCTCTCTCTTTCTCTCTCTCTCTCTCTCTCTCTCTCACTGCATATCTCTATATTCATGTATGTATCCCTTCTGTTCATGAAGCTGCAAATACACATTGGTTCCTTCCCATATCTATATTATTTCAGTACAGTATGCACACACTACTACATTATGTACATATGTATACATATATGTATATACTATGTGATATTAGTGGAGGCTCTCAATTACATTAGCGCTTTAAAGGTGCATTGTACTTGGATCTGTCATAATTCATAAAAGTTGCCATACATCACAAACTGGAATTTATTTAGAAGCGAATCTCAACCATGCAATAATTTGTCAGATCATTTTTATATTGGTTAATTAATTAGTATATGCAGTGAACCTAATAAAGAAGTGTTGGCACTTAGACTGGTAAATACATAAAACACTGAATATGCAACCACCCCTCTGACACACACAGAAACAGTTACAAAACTATTGGTTATAAGGCTACAGTGGATGCTACCTAGAAGAGCATTATTGTGTTCCCTACTGTGTTGTTTGGTTGTATGTGTCCAGCAAACTCAAACCTCCAATGCCAGCCGTGTGGCGTGTGTCATGTGCCAGCAATGTTGCATGGTGAGATCCAATAGGGCCACTCTTGACAAACACACACACATGCATGGGCACGCACAACGTTGTGTTGTTTGGGTTTATGTGTCCAACAAGCTGGGATCTAGAATGTCAGTACAGTGCGCCAGCACTGTTGCATGCTGGGAGCCCACTCCAGCAGGATAGAGGGGAGCTGCTAGCCTGTAAGAAGAATACTGTGAGTGAAAGTGCCAATATGATTCAAAGCCGACAGCAACAAACAACCCAGTCACCATTGGCATGCTCCCACAGTGCAGACAACCTCTACGCATATCAAATCAAGTGTAGACATGACAAGGAGAGATTTTTAGTGGCATCTTGTGACCCTGATACAGAAACAAGATCTAGAAGGGAGCAAAAAAAGGGTGAGGAGGAAATGAGTGACTAGTAGAAGACTCCGGTTGTAGTAGTGTGAACCCCACCCATCATTAGTGATCGGTTGTTTTGAGAGTGGCTCTCTCCCACTTCCTGTATAACTTTGGTGTTTCAGTGGGAAACGGGTCTGGCATGCCAGCTGAGTGGACTCAGAGGGTATCTGTTTGATTTGGACCCATGGAGCTACTTCCTAAAACCCTGAGTAGGAGAGTCGGTCCGTCTGGAGACAGAGGGGAGTCTGGGAAATGGAGTTTTGCCAGGCGGCAACACATGCCCAGACATTCGATAACCCCTCTGTGGCATCCGAACCCAGGCATCCCATCAGTCCACTCTCCACCTGGGGAGGCGAAACGCAGCCAGCCAATCAGAATGGAGGCGAGAGAGTCCTGCCAAGAACAGTGGGAGTAAGATCTGACAAGTGAGATGCGACGAAATGGAGAGGAAAAAATGGTTTCTCAGCCATGGTAATTTGTTTATAGCTTGGGTAATGAATTTGAAGATCTCAGAGAAACAGATACTGTACACACACAAAACATATTACAACTGTCTCTCTCTCTATATATAGATTCTATATTCTATAATACACATATTTTATATATATATTACACTGGTGCCATCTGTCCATGGCCACAGACACTCATACAGAGAGATGTGTGCGTTAATGTGAAACAAAGTTGATGTCCCTGTATGTCCATCTGGTATGGCACACCAGGAGTATCAAAACTGTTACTTCCTGGTGGCCAAGATAGGGACCTGTGCCAAATCCTCCCTTATTCCCGACCCCACCGTTGCCCCCCTCTCCCGTCCTGCTTCCTTCCTTCCTTACCTCTCTTCTTCCTTTCCTTTCAGCACTGCAATTCTCAATCTGTTATTGTCTTCCGGCCTCTCTCTCCCCTCTGCCTCTCTCATCTCACCAGCTGTCTCTTTGTGTTGTGTACAGAGCTGTGCAGTAAGAAGCAGTTAGTCATGGTTTTAGTGGTGTTCATCTAATGTTACGTCTGTCTCACCCTATCCAGAGCGAGATGGAGAGGAAAGCTACAGATGTGCCTCTGTGTGTAAGCTTAGAGGCACTGAGGGTTTGGGATGACATCACCTGCACGGCCGGAGGTCGGCTCTGACGCTTTCTGTACATAGTCACCATGTTTCCTATGGAGACGGTTCCAAAATAAATGTGACCAAATGAATTCAGATGAAAATTTTAAGTGTTAATAAATGGTGCGAATTGCATCCAATGAATTATTGATTTCTTAATCTATCTTCTGGTACTTTTCCAAAATACGAAATCATTCTTGCATTAATATGTATGTATATAATATATATTTGATATTGATTATGGTAACACCAAACTATTTATAGGTTTAGCTCAAGTATAGATTAGTAATGTATAAATGTTTGTGTCAGTTGGATTTATTTGTATTGATTTCTAGATGATTCAGGAGGTTTCTCTGGTTCTATGGAATGATGGGACGAGCATCCATCAGAGGTGTCAGCATGGTACTGGTAGCACTAAATGAACATTACACCCTAGGGGACAATGCCGTCCAAAAGCATTGACAGCTCTCAGTTTCCCCCTCTCCACTTGATGAATACATCCTCAAAATAGACAGCCCGTTTTAGAATCTTAATTCCGTGGGTACATCTTGATGGGAAACCATGTCAAACACAACCCAAACACGGGTTCTCCTGGCGTGCTGTGACAGTCCCTCGCGGTGACAACAATGGGAGGAACGGAGGCACATGTCCTCTTCACCTGATTCCCTGCCTCCCCCCCGGGGACCCACCCCCAAGTCTGAGGAGAACGTTCCGTGGGCGTCAGATTTAGCCTTGGTCTCCATTCACACATTAGGAGGGATTTCATACGTGTGCTAAAGCTTCGCTAATGGCTCAGCCCGCCCTCTGCACTCCCTGGGAAGCAACGCTGCCTGGGGGAGCAGACGTGGCAGCCAGCTTCCTTCAAAGGAGCGTTTCAATCATCAAACAAGCTATTGTAGAGCTGGAAAACCGAGAGGCTGTTTATGTTTCGCGGTGTGATCTGGCCGTATGTCGCACGGCGAGCGTGTCACATGGTGAGTATTCTCCGGAGAAGGGGTGCGTGTGTGTGCGTTTGCATGTGCGAGTGCGTGCGCTTGGCCGCATGTCACACATGTACACCATGGTGATGACTGGGTTTTCACGGTTGACCAGACTGTTACTCTAACAGCCACATTCATCAGTGATCAATTCAGAAGATGCATTGAACTGTCCTCAGCGTGTGGCCTCACACAGCAAAAGGACGGAGAGGATATCAGAAATGGACCCATCATCTTCCTCTCTCTTCTGTTGGCAGAAAAACGCGACAGAGGAGGATGAAACACACGTCACCTCACATTGTCTGGCCATTTCACATTGTCTGTGTCGTTTTAGCGAAAGCTTCTTTTTATTCTGAATCAGACAGATAAACACTATGGACCCTGGCACAAGTACCACTTCATAGCTAGGTTTCGCCCGACATAATGGCACACCCTGAATGAAAGTGTGTTTGAGAGAGGTAGACAGCGAGCCTGGCTGTGGGATAGTCAGTAATAGAACGAGAAACTAAGGGTATGCACTTCAACAGAGGGCTCTCTCATTGCTGGCTGTCTGAGCAAGGTCGTGCAGCACTTCCTAAACCACATTTTAGATTGTTTACCGTCAGCTGATTACTGTGGGGATACACACCCATGTGCTGTATGTTCTCACTTTCATTCTCTCTCTCTCTCTTTTTCTCTCTCTACGTCTCCCTGTCGCTTGCTCTCTCTCTGTCTCCCTGTCTCTTTCCCTCCGTCCTTCTCAGTACTTTCTCCCAGGCTCAATTACAGAAGTGTGTCAAACAACAGCGATAACTCCGAGCACCGTCCCCTCCTGATAAAACCCTCAAACTCACCCTCGCCCCGCCACAAGCTCGCTGACAACAAGCCCAGCTGAAGAATCACCAGACAGGGCCTTAAATTAGCAACGAAGACCAGGAAAGTCCAAGAGCTTGGCCTTGTAACATATGGTGGTTATCTTTACCTCCCACTCATATGGTGAGGAAGATGTGCCCTGGGTCATGACACAGTGTACTAGCACACCGATAACCATGGTGGCTAAGTGTTTGGCACTCCGTGGTGCACGCAGACAGCATGGCTATTTAAAGGTTCTCCTCAGCATCACCTCGTTTACGCAGTGATGCTCTGTCTTAGTCCCAGCTGTGATATAATAGGGCTCTGATAAGGAATATGGGTGAGATAACAACCTGAGGCTTTATCAGTCAAATTAGAAGTTAATGGCTTCAAGGTTAGAGTCAGATGCTTTTAGAAAGCTGTGCCTGGGCTTTTAACACTTTCTCTGGTGTAGCAGGAACACGGGCTAAAAGGTGCCACTCCGTCCCTGCACAGGCACAGTGTGTGTGTGTGTGTGTGTGTATAGTGAAGGGGGGACACCTTAGCCACTCTGAGAGAAAGGGAGAGAAAAACACACAATTGTTCCGGGAGATTACTTTATTCATTTCTTCAACCCCCCCACACGCTGCTGTTTACTCTGATGCAGAAAACCTGTGAGAAACTGGGTTCACTTGTGGATTGGCATCCTGAAAATACCTTCCAAATAAACCCTGATGGTTGCTTCTGGTTTCTCTGTTTTCTCTACTTTTTCCTCCCCACACCACACTGAGCTCTTCGGCTCATTACTAGCCTGGCCACATGGCTCTGGTTCACGGCCAGACTATTTATCATCACACATTTCACTGGACTTGTTAGTATATTGAAACTGGGAGTGTGGAAGGAGTTGGATTGAACACGCAGACAAACACACATCTACACAAACTCACACATACACACTGTGATTCTAAATTAATTCATATGTCGCAAAGGAACAGGTATGAAATTAAGCTTGCCAAGCACATTTTTGTGGCCACATGAGAGAAAAATGCAGAGAGGGGAGGTAGAGAGAGAGAGAGAGAGAGAGAGAGAGAGAGAGAGAGAGAGAGAGAAAGAGAGAGATGGGTGAGTATATTAACTGGGGAATAAAGCGATGGTGACAGCAGAAAATGGCACCGGCGGTCTAGCACAGTGCTTATGGATTCATTTGCAGTTGAGGGGAGAGAGAGAGGGCAGTGGGACCAGGAGGAGAGAGATGGACTGTCAGTGCTAACCTCCTTGCAGGACACATCCTGTCACTGAAGACATTTTGTGATTGCACACACAAGTTTCTTACCTGTCATAACCTCCCACAGGCCTGTAATGGTTATATTCCCTATCTGCAGTTCATTAGTCATCTAATACTTTATATATGTCAGCCCTTTAAGGATCAGAATTGTGCAAGCTGGTCATTGTAGTCCTTTTCATCTCTCCATCCCTTTAATCTGATACTCAACTCAGAAGACCTTCAGTCACAATCTTTCATCCCGTCTTTGATACTGGTAACAAAACATACCGTGGCAGCTTGTTAGATAAAGAGTGACTCATGACTCTGCCTTACTTTCAGCCTACTTGTCTTCAAGCCAGGGACGCTCTCCCTCCCTCCCTCTCTTTTTCTCACTCACTCCATCTCCTGTGAGTTGTATACGTTGCTTCATTGATCACTCTCTCTTCATTCTACTTTTTAATGTATTTCTCTATATCTCTCTTTCTCTCTCTCTCTCTTCTTTCTCTTTCATCGCTTTCCTTCTCCATCCCTCTTTCTATCGCTCTCTCCTTCACACACACACAATTACGTACACACACACACATGTACACACACACACATACACACACACGCCAACTGGTGCACGCAGAGACAAGAACACAGTCTCTCTTTCTCTCTGTTCACCCCTCATCTGCTCTCCTGTAGAAAGTGCCACCAGACTCTCTATTGAAGTACAACCAGAGTGGATTCTTCCCATTCCGGTCTGGAGCAGGCCGGGGTACGGATCTAAGCCGAGAGCTTCTGGCAGACTTGTGAATTGCTGCAGCAGGGGTCCTGTGGAACATTCATGAAGGAACCTGAATAAGTAAAAAACCAAAAGACGAGCAAAAGCCAACATCAAAGCCGTGCGTCTCCAGTCGAACAGAACACCCGTCGCTTTTTCTTTTCACCAGGTCAAACTGTACACTTTTCATCCCTCATTCTTTGCTCCTTTCACATGTTCCGCTAGATGACTACTTTGGAATTGTGTCCCACTTGTATCCCTCTCCCATCAGTGCAACCTGTGCATGACTGTGAACAGATTACCCCCCCCCCACCACCACCACCACCCCCTTCCTACCACCACCAACATCGGTCTGTCTGTGGCCCTCCTCTGCTCGGTGTCCACTCCACAGCTCGGGCTTTTGAGTGGACGAGACTTGAAAGGCTTCAGACCCTGCCCTGCGATAATTAGACGGGCCAAAAGATCTAAGGCTAGGGGGATAATTTGGGTTAAAGCAGCAATTTGCGTCAAGCGTTTTAACCCTGAGTACCATTTGTGGGGAACAACAAAGCAGAAGGGCTCGCAGTCATTTGAATGCAAGGTGTTTTCACCTTTCCCTCTCCTGTCGCACTCATTGAAGTTCATTACGGGGCAATGAGCCAATCGGTGGCTCGGATAGATCTACCAGTTCTGTCGAACGTGTATGTTGAGGTCAATGAATAGCAAGTGAACAGGGGCCAGCAGCGTGGTTACATTTGTAAATTCACTTTTGAGCTTCTGAGCTCTCTCTCATCTCCCGAGCCAAGGTTTGGCCCCTCAAAGAAGGAGGGGGAATAAGAAGGATGAAACGATTGATCTTAATGGATTTTGCTGTAGGCTAAAATCAACAGTGTTTATTAAATAGGAAAGAGGGAGCATCTGTTGAGTTGGCAGAGCGTTTTTTGATGAGTTGCAATTGAATGATGGTGTTTTGTTTAATAAAAGAAGAAGCTATAACCTTGAATCTTGGGAGTCTTGATTTCAAAGAAACACATTTATACTGTTGGTCAGGAAGCACAAGCATGTATTCCATTGAATCTTGTTCTTTTCTCTCCATTGAATTGTGAAATAAGGGCTTATCTTACCCATGCAAAACAAATCTAATTAAATATATTTATTGCATTTTTATCCAAGTGAATTCCAGTGTCGCTCAAAATCTGAAAGTATACGATGGTACATTGTGACAGTGTGTTACTCTTTGTGCATAATGGTACATATTTTAATTAAGGAGTCGAATATAAAAAAATAAACAGCTCACTGTTTGAAGTGATATAGATTACAATCTATCTAATCTTTATTTTAATTTATTGTAATTAAACAGATACAAACTCGTTGTTTGAATACATTTAGATGAAACATAGGTGCATCGTGATGTAAATGGGATTTTATTTTCTAAATGAAATTTACTCTTTGGAGGTGCTGTACAGAACACCATAATCAAATGATCTTCTCCCGTTCTTTAAACCGGGCCTCTTTACAAAAACCTTAATCATTGTGAGATGCACGACTTCTCCAGTGCTTTGTTTCATCTCGCATAGCCAGGGTCTGCCTAGTCACAGGCAAGGAGGTTGGCAGGAAGACTGGCTTTCCTGGGGCAGAGTCCACTCTGCTTGAGAGCATAATGCTTTATTCATTCTCCTAGGGGCTCCCTGTGGCTCTGTGCGATCATATCACACCCTCAGCACATCACCTCCCACTTCTCTGCACCTGTAGAGCCTGTGGCACTTGATCTTTGCTTCCCCTTCAACATTCACCCTAAGTCCCTGGCCACCACAGCAGCTTTAGCCCTCCGTTCCCAAGCCCTATTAGCCTCCTTCACCATCAGCTCACTAGTTTCTCTGGACCATGCAGCTGAAGGCTTCCTCTGCCCTCGGGCACGGCATTACAAATAGTTGCTTCCTCTCGCGTCCTCGTTCACTCCTCGTGGATGGATAGGGTCGGATAGGCGTAAACAGCAGAGTGCAATGTGCAATGGCACTTCTCTTATCTGTGAAGGATGGGAAACGAGGCCATGTGGGAAGGTAAAGGAAACAAACAGTCTTTCGGGACGCGTCTCCTTAGCAGCCATTAGGCCTGTCCTAAATAGCAGCGCCCGGGACCTTATCTCTGAGTGCTGGGCAAGCCCCTAGTCATCATCATCACCTTCAGACACACAGGCACGGTGTCAGTCTGCAATGGGATGCACCGCTGCAATTACCCTGATTAGTGAAGAGCTATATCCCCGGCCGGCAGCTCAAAGTCAAGGTGAATACGGTGTCCACTTTCTAATGAGGTAGAAGACACCCCCCTGTTCTTCACAGCAGTACGGAGTGTATTCAAGCACCTTGGCTGCAGCGTGCACAAGGAGTACCTGGTCAGAGAGTCTAATCTCCCCAGCCCAGAGAGGATGGAAGCGCTGGCTGTTGGATGTTTTGGCCTGCTCCTCGTTGGGCAAATAAAAGCGTTGGCTCGTTCCGACGCGGTAGTGTGGAGGGTGTAGAGAGGTCTCGCTTATCTCACTATTCTCCCTGAACGCGAGCTCCCCATTCATTTCATTCAATTTCCCCCGGTGATGTGCTCGAGAAGGTATGCCAGTCTTTAACTCACACTCCCCAGATGGATGTTTGAAATGTGGCCTCTGAATGAATACCTGCTGAGCTGTGGCTGTAGGTTGGCACGGCCTGATTAATTATACATGTAGCTCGACCTGATTACCAACAGAAATGGCTGCCGAGTCAAACACCTCACTCAAACTCGGCTCGTCGTGGCCAACGATGACGCGGTGTCAAGTTTCAATGTCACCTAATCCGTTAAAGAGGATGGAGGAGGGTGGCAAGACAATGTGACGAACGTTTTGTGTTTCATGTACATGTGTAGCTGGACTTGCTGGAGGAATGCTGGGTGTTTTTACACACCTATTTATGGTGGGGAAGATGAAGACTAGATTAGGGGGTGAAGGAGGGATTCCCAGGAACACAATATACACACACAATAAACATATTTATTTTGGCACCCACTCAATTACCAACATATTCCCATAGAGTCTGAGCGCCAAAGAATTCTGTCAAGACTAATCCTCACATATCATTTGTTCAATAAACAATCATCTTTACTTCATTCGCTCGTCTCTCCTGATTGAAATGTATGTTTGAGCACAAGTAATGTGTCTCCATAATTTCCCTAGCCTTAAATAAATTGGGTGAGTAGTTCAGGGTTTATGGAACAATGAATGCGATCATTCAACAGACAGCACAGCACAGATGATAGATAGCTCAGTATTTGTTGAGCGGCAGTTGGCCATTAGTCCAAACAAGACGCCAGCATTTTGGATTCCTGCCTCGTCTGCAGCAAGCCTGGCTGCCAACAGTATACAAGACATTCTGTGTGTGTCTGTAATTCCATACCTTTCATACTCTACATCAGGGGTGTCAAACTCCAGTCCTCGAGGGCCGCTGTCCTGCATGTTTTAGATGTTTCCCTGCTCCAACACACCTGATTCGAATGAATGGTCGTTATAACAACCCTTTTAATTGAGTCTGGTGTGTTGGAGCAGGGAAACATCTAAAACATGCAGGACAGCGGCCCTCGAGGACTGGAGTTTGACACCCCTGCTCTACATGGTAGACTTTACACAGTATACACACCAGACCTTACAGTACATGGAGTTACAAGGTCCTCAGATCCCTCTGCTCTCCCGTTGATGTCACAACCACAGAACATGTCATCCCACCTCCCACCTACCCCCCCTCTGATGGGCTCTTGACACAGATGTCATCTTCCAACACTGACATCCGCTGGATTGCAAGACAACACCAGAACCCCCCCACCCAGCTCCTTCTTCTCCTCGTTTTTCTCTCATTCTCACCTCCGTGCCCCTCCCCCCTTCCTCCCCTTTCCCTCTGTCTGTCTCTTATCCCTGGCATCTGTCTGTCTGACGACACTACCAGGTGCTCTCTCTCCTGCCACGTCGATATGATTGCACACACCTTAAACGACAAGCGTGGGGAGGGATGGAGAACGAGAGAGTAAGAGAGTCCACACACACGCTGTCCTCTTGGCTCACGTGGTCATGGTTGTGGGGTTCTGCTCACTGCCACGAGGCTGTTCTGCTCTCTATGACATTCAGATGAGGGAAGACCTTCCACCTTCCCCCCTCTCATGCTCCGTCTAATACTGTGAATTGCAGATTACCAGGCTTACAAAAAGGCTTTTTTTGTGTGTGTGTGTGTGTGTGTGTGTGTGTGCCACAGGGACATTGTTGCCGTGGCAAGGTTTAATGTATTTTTTACTTGTCTAGTGTGTTTCATACATATTCAGTCATAGCCGCAAAGCTAGCGAAAGATAAATGTTGAGTTTATTTGATATTAAAAACAAAACTGGTCTGAAATGAAGATGTATCCCTGGGGGTTGGGAGGGAGGAGGGTTTATGGTATGTCCACCATCAGAGACGTCTTTTAACTCTAATAGCTCCCATGTTCCCTGCCTTAATCACTCAATTAAACATGGCTGCTGCAATTCAAGGGGTGCGATGGCGCTGAAAGTGTGAAGCAGTTTTGACCCCACAGGCGATGTAGAGTCCCAAGACAATTATCTGACCTTGCAGCCCTACAGTGTGTGATAATTGGAAATATAAATGATCATATTCGGCTCTAGTTGCACTATTATCCTGCTTTATACAGTAAGTAGGAAATATGATCATGCAGAAAACTGGATAAGATATTTATGCAGATAATATCATATTGCCCCAATCATTTAGTTAGGGATTTGAGTTGTCACCTTACTTCTGAGACGATGATCTAATTATTGCAGTTATTACGCAATCTCAATTTCCTGACAATGCCGATCATGATTCTCCATGACACCTAATACTTAGCTCCAGATCATATTAGCCTACCGTTACATAAAAGACTAGTCTAGTAATTACCCAGCCATATAAGTAATGCACTAAGGAAGGGGGATTCTGATTTCAACTGATTTGGAGGTACTGTAAGAGTTTGTCTTAAAACGCTAAGTTGATTTGAGGTTCAAACTTAAAAGGCCCACAGTCTTAGTCCCTTAGTATTCAGGGTGCATCGAGCAGCCAGATTTAGTACTGGCAATCATCGAGACTTAATAGAGAAATGAAGGGGCAGTGCCAATCCACCTCCTGATGCATTGTTTACAAGCCAACTAATCTAAAAGGAAATTGCATGCATAATTGCCTGTACATGTGGGGCAATTCCTCGATAATTAAATGTGTTGTGCACCGACCTCAGTATACCGGGGGAAGCTGAGGCTATTTTGACCCGTTCTTTCACTTGCACGGACCGCAGTGACCTGTTTCAGGATGTTCATGAAGGGTGGAAGGATGAACACATGTATTCGCGCCGTTAAACTTCATATGCAGTGAGTTCTCTTTTACCACCATTGTAGCTGTTGGGAAGATAATTAAAAGCCTAATTAGGTGAACTCATTATTCAGTATTGTAATTCTCTTACTTCATCTTGCTCATTAGTTAACAATATTCATAATTAGTGGCATTAGGAGTAAAACTCATCATTGGTGGAGCGGCAGCAAGGCCCATATTCAGTGACGGGTAATACAGTCATGGTGGTCTAGTTCTAGTCTACAAACCATGAGCTATCACACACTGGCTGTATATACCCCACACGTACAGTATGTTGAGCTGGTAGACGATGTCATAAATGGGAGGGCTGAGAAGCCGGAAAGATCAGTCTCGGTCAGGTCACCCTTCCATGAAGCTGACCTCAACATCAATGTTAATGTGGACAGTGGAGTCCAGATGACAGTAGTGGTACAGCCTGCGTTTAGAATTACTTTGGACTCCACCCTCCAGGGAACCAAACCCACAGTCATTAACAACTGAGCCATAGTTCACCTGTCAACCCCACTCACCTCAGCTTTAAACAGGCTCTTTTTTCCCAAAGAGATTTCAGTTTTTTTCACAAAATCTTAAGTGTCCCCCGCCACATTTCGAACAATAGACATTTAATTTGAGCCATTTTTCATTTTCATTATCTCATATTTCAAACCTGTGTGAAGTCTCTGCCTGAGAAAAATATATATAGTAAGAAGACCTCATAACAATGTCGAGGAGTTTATTTATTTAATTCACTATTAATCATGCTGAACTAAATAAGAAGACGCTACAGCAATTCATCATAACGCGACAAAGAAAAGGAACGTCATTTCAAGTGTTTCTTGTGCTGAACATTTGCACTATTCTCGTAATTGTAATTAGGTTTTGGGTGACGTGCAAGTTGAAAAGAGGGTATGTGTTGGAGAGAGTGCTGTGCGAGAGGACCTGCTGGATGAATCTCTTAATGACCTCAAAGTTAAAGACCCCCCCCCGTCCCCCCGTGCTCAGTTATGTCCTGAGGAAAAGGAAAATCAAGAGAGAGACACAGAGTCAGAAAGAGAGAGAGTCCAGCACTGCATGGTGTGTCACTGCCCGCGTCTTAATCAGTGAGCCTACCTACTACAGTCACGGTGAAAAATGGACTTGCTTGGCTTTCCAGTGATTGGAAATGGCCATTCAAGGACCCTGGGGCCATAGGTCTCTTCACTTCCTCTCTGATGTGATGGACATGTGACAGGCCAACCCTCCTCAGCATGGGAAGCAAGCCGTGGGTTAACAAAATGAAGTTCTTTGTATATATATATATATATATATATATGATCGTACTGTAAGTAAGGAATCTATTTTATTGATAGAACAGACTGTTCTACACATAAATGTTTTTATACAAAACAAGAGTTTGAATCATAATACTACAGTTGCACCCTCATATCAAAAATACATATAGTCAAGCTCGACGCCCTCCTCCTTAGTTTTTTGTTGATTTCTTTATGTCCCTGTCTCTTTAATTAGTGGTAGACTCTAATTGGCAGAAAGGAGACAGAGGAACCACGTCCCCTCGCCCCTCTGCCCTCTCTAAGAAATCCTCCAGTTCCTGACCATGATCAACTCAAGTCACCCTATAAATCTTCCGTCTGTGCTTGTCTATTTTGTGCATGGCCTCTGCTGCTTATCTCTTTTTCAGAGAAAAAGCCATTTGTTTCGTCTCAAGCAATTTGTTTTTTTTATATTAGAGTGTGATTGCGGTGCTGTGAGGTGCTGTCTGGCTGTAGATAAGCGTGGCAGTGGGTGCTTCCATAACACCAGCTGATGTCAGGGAATACATGCTGACCAACCTAACAAACCTGTCTCATTGTCAACTGTAGTTTATTGTGTACATAGAGCACACTGTCGAATGAAATGAATGCATCATACTCCTTGTAAACCCAGAGGATATCATTAGAAAAACTGAACTGGCTTTCAGTTTACAAAGTGTCCTTCGCATGCTTCAAGGATCTCCTCCTGAAACTTTTCTGTTGTTCATAATGTCACAGTCAGTTTTATTAGAATATGTTTACTGTACCTCAGTGTTAGTCTTTATCTCGCAAATGCAGATGGCTGCCCTGATGGTGATTTCCTTCTGCTCAATAAAAAGTACTTTCTTTTTCTTTTTAGTTTTGCACATCACACAGACCTCTGTGTCAGTCAATATAACACAAATCAAAACTGTTAACACCAAAAGATTCACAGTAAGTTGTTCTTGACAGTGATTTATTTAACTTCTTACAGTTGTCTGGATCTTGTCAAAAGTTGGAGGTTTCAGTAGTGTTAATGACTGTGAGTGAGAAAATTCCCTGCCGTTAATGATATGGCAGTTACATCCATGGCTTGAAAGACTGAGCTGCAGCTGTGAATAAACATGAGAAATCAAAATCATTCAGCATGAGCTTCAAACTGGATATCTTTGAAATCCAATATTTTGGCCAAAACTCAAGACTAACTCAATATGAACCGGTCTTAGCAAAGGCCATATCCGTCTAAAGCTGCATTTGAGCAGCTTTAGTTGTCATGTTAACATTCAGGTTTGCTCCCATGAGATGCGACCTCTGCAGACACACGCTGGGGAAAGTGATTCAAGTAGTCATAGCCAGCTACCTCACACAATAATTCACCATTCATCACATCCCAGTGTGTAACCTGCAGTTGGCCCTCACAAATGTGATTTCTTCTATGAAGCAGTCTTATCTGCTATTCATAGGTGACCTGTGCAAACCCACACAAACCATACAGACCCTCCCCATTCAACCCTGTCTGCTCCATGCTGTGTCTCAACTACAGTGGACTACCATGCATCATGTGACCTTTAGATTGTTGTCATTGGTTTGGAACCTAGAGGATGCACTTATAGCACAACAACAATATGTTGTGATTTTTATTGCAAGCTGAAATATAATATCTCCCTAACTCTTATATGTATCCAGTCCTTAGAGGCAAATATACATGTGACAAGTTGAAAGGGCATCTTAAAAATAGAGTATGCATGTCTGATATCAATCAATAGAATATATGCTGAATGTCATGAGGTTGCACAACTAACCCTTTTGAATTGTACTCGTTTGCCCTTTGACATAAACTTGGAGCCATTCAAGTGTGTGATCTGTTGACCTTTTAGATCAGGGAAAGGGGGACCCCACCCTCCAATAGGACCCCACCCATATAGAGCAAAGCACAGATCAATGTCTATTCCTGTCTCAGGATGTCTATTACGATAGACCAACTAGATAAGTTCTGGTTGTATTGTTTCACTTACTGCACACTGTTCTTGAATATAATGAAATGTTGTCGTCGGCAGATCCAATGAACATTGCCGCTTCGGATTATTTTCTATTATAATTCATGAAAAAACATTCAACATTTTCAAGGATGAATGACATTAGCCATGGATTAAGAAAAACTGCAACACACTATGAAATGACCGAGGTACTTTGAGATGCTAGGAATATAGATAGGGCAGGGATTTGCACAATAAGCTCCAATTCTTTTATTCGTGTTGCATGAATAACATTTCTCCTTCTAATGAAAAAGAGGAAATGTTTTTGGTCTGCAGAAATGTACAATTTCTTTTAAAAGCTTCTTCCTCCAGCGATGATAGCTGATTAGAATACCATTTTTATCATGTTTGTTTTCCGACCCTGGCCGCTCCCATCCCCTTATCAGCATATTCAGAGACTCAAACATCGCCCGGAGTGAGATGACACCCTAGCTTAGACCTCGGAAGAAAGAAGACGGGAAGAGACAGGTGTGTTACCCAGAATTCAGCCTGTGAGTGTAGCATGGCAAGCTTGAAGTCAAAGAGAAATACCCTTTCAGGTGCATTGGTTTGTTGTCTTAGCCTGCGAGCTGATTTAACATCTGCCCAAGGCTGGAGGGTACGCGGCCTGTCCCAGACAGGTGTGCTGTGCAGGGGAGCGTTTGCCAGGTTGTGTCAGGTGTGGAGCTGCAGCTGGACAGGGGCACACCGCAGGGCCTGTGAGAGTCCAAGCCCCGCCCCAAGATTCACGTCTCCGTAGGCTTAGTGGAACGTCAACAACTTTTCCTTAACCCCTTGGTTGACTTCATCACCAAACTTTTATGTTTTAAAACAAAAGCCCTGGCCACTCTCTTGTGTGTGATTGGGTACAACTTTAAACCTTGTTTATCAGACCCATTAGTGTAAATGTATATTTGAACTCAGATGGTGAAGATGTGGCTAATCGAATCCGACTGATTATTGCTTAGCATCGCAAACTTTTCTGTAGTCTAAGCAACTGCAAACTCACAAATGGAGAACACTGCAACAGCAGCACAAACACAATTAATCAGAGATGGAGGGGGTATGGCCAATGGAGTGGAATAGGAGGGGGGGGGTCCCCCTGTTTTGAGTTTAATCAATCACCCCAACAGAAATCCCGGGTTGGAGGAGTGGATGGGGGAGGCGGAGGGGGAAGAGTTGTGGATGCTGGGTGTTTGCAGGGAGGAAAGGAATCCCATCCTCCCCTTAGTGAGAGCTGTTGGAGCCAGACTCATTTTTCTCCTCCCTGGGTGATGGCATATCCATTCATTAGGCAGAGAGAGGTAGAGGAGAGGTTCTGCGGTTGTGGTTGAGATGCTTCATTACTCTCTGAAGGCTAGCAGGATTGTACCACGCTGTGGAATATTTAATCTCCCACTCTACTTCCTGCTTCCCTCCCTCCCTCCATCCCTCCCTCCAGTCCTCCCTGCCCCCTTTCTTCATTCTTCTCCCTCTCAGGTCATCCAGGGAATGATGTGTGCTCAACATGTTTGAGTTGCTGCTCATTATTGCTGTATCATCATAACTCATCTCACTCTGGACAGCAGGGCCAGGCAGACCGAGACAGAGAGAATGGAGATGAGGAGATAATGGATGGAGAAAGATAGGGGAAGTGCCGTGGGTCTTTCACTCTACAGTTTCTAATGGAACGAGGGAACCTGTCACGCCTTATTGCTTCAAGGTATCTCCCATGCAAAGCCATTTACAGTGAAAGCCAAATGTGTCAAAAGTGAAATCCCCTGACTTTTCAGTTGATTATGTGTTGTTCCTTGTTGGACGTGGTAACGTAACATCTCAGAGCTATGTAATGGCATCACCCAGTATTGATCTGATGAACAAGGCAACCTAATTACTGGCATTTTTTGTGGCTGAAGGTCTACCACTTTACCTCCAGAGTATTAGGTCCATTAACATGGCTAAAATGTGTCAGTTCAGACGCACCTAATCTCATTTAATTACCGTCATTTCCATCACATTTGGTCACATCATCAGTTTGGCGAAGGTAATGGCTTTTAGCTCCATAATTATTACACTTTCTTGCTTCCACCGTCCCACCAGACTGAAATATTTTCCTTGTTTGGCACTTAGGTTCTGTTGTTCCAAAAATTGCTCTGCAATCACTGCTATTCTTTTTTGATTACCTCCCCTACCTTAAACTTTGAGAGCTACTTTTGCTGTGTTTTGAAAAGCTAATTGAGGCTGAAATCAATGTTTAGAAAACCCACTGTGTTTACTTTAACAGCAGTCAATGTAGCAAACAGCAGACATTGAACCCTCATGAGATGTGATCAATCTTCAGTTATTTGTTTACATTATGAACTCCTTCATATCTTTAATATAAAACTACACAGGAATCTCAAACAGATCTTCCCTTATGGGCAAAAGGTGCTACCATATAATGAGTAACCTGTATTAATTTTAAAGTGTTAGTCTGAACAGAGAGTTACTACTGAGGTGTGCAGATGTTGTGGAGAGGAGGATCTGCCATACTAGTGAGGGGCCATGTGTTGAGAGCTGCCCTATGTCCATAGGGAAGTAAATCAACAGTGCAGAAACAGGTATTCACTGAAGACTGAACTGAAAAGTCTTCTCATGTTCTCCGATAAAAACCTGCATTGTTTAAAACTTATAACTTACACAATTCCCATTTCTATCTGTCCTCTTCTTTCTTACACACACACACACACACACACACACACACTCACAAACAGAATAATCTGCTGTGCCAAGCCAGATCCACTTCATTTTATGATAGGCTTTTTATCTTAAATTATTAAGTAATTTCTGGGAATTTTATAGTCCCACAAAAGCTGTGTTATGATTTATCTTTACACTGTAGACCTCGGTGATAAATGTTCTTGAGAGCAAAAATACTATTTGTGTAATTGGATCATTCTCCGCCTTGCTCCCCATAACTCCTCCATCTATTCCGGCTAGAATGATGTGCACTTGTGGCAGGTAATGTTTTTCATTATATGCCAGGCCAGTTTTATATATAGAAAATGGGTGGGAAGGGACAAGGCCTAGCCTGGAGCCATTTGCTTGGCTAGTCCCTGTAGGTGCATCCAATATTGATTGCCAGGGAGTAGTGAGCTCCATCCGAGCTCCATCCCTGTAGAGCAGCAGTGTGTGCAAGGCCAGAGAGATGCTGGTGGTTTTTCTCACTGGTTAAATTTAGCTGGAAAGTAACAGCAGTGTTGACAGTCTCCTGGTGGAGGTGCCATACGTTCACGGTGAGCTTCACAGTCCAGGCAGCTTTACCCTCACCGTTGAATACAAACACACACACCTTTTTTTCCAGTCTCCCGAGTGGAAAAACACATGTCAAAACAGAACCGGTGGGACGTCTCACTGTGCTATCATGCATCAAGTATTTATTAATTTCCCAAAGAAAACTTTTCTTCCTCCTTTTTTCTTCACTGAAAATTAGCAACAGGTAGCATTAGACATTAAATTACAGTGAAAAATAAAAGTTGTAGGATCTTTTATTCAAGCAGTTGTCTTATACGGTATGAAGGGTACACAGCATGGCATATCTTGAGACGTGCTTCTTTGAATGTACATTTTGACCATGTTTAAAATGATAATGGTCAAACTTGTCTCCAGATGTGGTCCTTTATTATATATAACATTAATGCTCCAGTATGAATTACTTCAAGAGGTTCCAATTGGGTGGAATGAAGTTGAAAAACACACATTATACTGGAATTCAATCATGGAGAGATGAATCTCTGTAAGAATCTTCTGCATATTTACATCAAAACTGCTGGTTTGCATTCCAGAGGTTAAAGTATGTCTTCATCCCCCTTTCCCTTTTAACTCTGATGGATCTGCTAAGCCGCTTTTTTGCCCACCGCAAAGAAGCCTGTGAATTAATGAAAGGCGCTGCGTTCCTGAGCCAGTAGCTTGGGCACCAGAAGGACGATTTCTAGTAATCTCATTGCACAGCAAGTTATTTTTCTTATCAACATTTTCAAGTGAAAACGATGTGAATCATTCTCTTTCATATGTGCTTAATCAAGAGTGGGAAGAAGCAAATGAAACAGACTCGTTAGGACTGTATGACTTGTCAACAAATGCGAGGGTGCTTGATGGGGGTGGAGGGGTGGGGGGGGAGGTGAGGCATGAAGGGAGCAAATTGGCATGCTTGATGCGATTCTCACTGTCTTAATACAAAAGGGAAATTATATATATATATATATTTATATATAAAGGAGTCCTTTTTCCCAACATGGATTTTTATTTTATTTTGTCAACCCAGCCTCGAACAAAAGTTCAGTCCTGTCAAAGGCCCAAATATTATTAACATATTTCAGGTAGTCAAATGCTGAAAAACTGAAACTGTGCATGAAAGTCACTTAAAGTAAGAAAATAAAAGTATTCAGTCAGCATGAATAAAATACCCTACCCCTCCAACAAACCGTCATTCCTCCTTTCTCATAGCTCAGCAAAATGTGTCATTAAGAAAAGCAGAACAGTAAAGATGCAAACCTGTTCGATGTGGTGTTTACGGTGGGCAATTTCCATCATTCACAGTCAGCATGGAGGACATGTGAAACATCATCGTCATCATCAGCTCACCTGGGGCAGGCGGCTGGCTACAGCCCACACATGTAATTACAATTATGCAAATCAAGCGCACCATTAAGCCTGGAATAAATACACATCCAAGTATCGAGGCAAAAACAGTCGCAGCACACACACGCACACACACACACACACACACATACACACATACAATATACAAGAATACACGCATGCATACTAGAGTAACGCAAGCCCACATACACACATGTATGAACACAACCTCACCCACTCACAAAAAGACACACAGATACTCCAAACACACACCATATCATCTTATTTCAACTGATGATGGGTAAATGCTCATTTTCCTTGGTAAAGCTATAAACGGAAGCTTGTATCTGGCACAAAAGGATGTAAGTAGTCAAATTATGTGTCCTTATGAGGGGTACTTTAAGAGTGCACATCATCTTCTATCCCTTGTTCCTGGCCGGAGGTTTCTAGATTGCCTGAGCAGTGGCAGGCAGGAGACAGGAGGACAGGAGACTAGAGTCGAGGCCACCTCATAAGGCAATTAAAGCCTGTTCCTTCTAAGTGCAGGGGGAACAAGTCACAAAGATACTTCTGGAAAAAGGAAGAGAAACCAAATCGTTAAATACACAACTAGAATGTGATGGTCAGATCACATTCGGCAACAAATGACTACATGTGACAGCGTGTGGAACAAGACTGAGCTACAGTACGGCAGCTTACCTCCTGTAGCACATCCTATGCTGTATCTGAATCCTAAATCCTTAATCATACTTCCTCAACCGGACTTCCCCTTTCCCACTAATGACGCCATTATGAAGTCTACCCCATACAGCGTGAACCACCAGTAGAATGCAGGCCGAGACATTTCCACCAGCCTCCCAGAGCAACCAAGCGAGTGCTAATGAGCCCATCTTCCAGTAATTTAATTTAGCGTGTGGCCCATACACAGGGCTCTCCCTCCGTCTCCAGCACACCTCCCATACACGGCTCCAGCTGCAAGGTGATTAACCCGAGGACAAGCCCGCAGTGTGGCAGAGCTGAATGCCAACACAGGCATGGGCTGTTACTGTGGAGGTCTGCTACCTTCCCACCTTCACGCACACACACACACACACACATACTCATATTCACACACACATAAGTACTCACACACACACATACATACAGCACTCTCACACACTGGGTAAGAACACATGTTAAAATCTTGCAGTGTGTGCAAACAAACATATATGGTCTCCTACATATACAGTATTAAACAAAATCCCCCCTGTACTCACATACTAACTCACATACACTCACACCTGGATGTCACTAATGAACAGCAGTAGGAACATTTTTACAATTCACAATCAGATTGATACTCAACTTTTTGAATTGGGTTATTTATTTGCCTGGCCTTCTAAATAAATGTCCCCCATCTAGTTTTTAGGGCTTCCTGCTCTCCACTCTCTTGGTTATACACGCATGCACTGCAGCGTTTGATGAATTGAAGATGAGTCAGCAGAAACGAATGACAATGCAAAGGATAAAGATGGAAATGTGACGAGTCTTGCACTGTCTCTGATGGGTTTAGTTTTCCTCAGTAGCAGTGGCTTCTGAGGAGAAGGGAAGCTCTGGGTCTGTTCTGAGGGGAGCTCTGGGTCTGTTCTGAGGGGGGGGGCTCTGGGCTGTTCTGAGGGGGGGGGAGCTCTGGGGTTGTTCTGAGGGGGAGCTCTGGGGCTGTTCTGAGGGGGGGGGCTCTGGGGCTGTTCTGAGGGGCGGGGGGGGCTCTGGGGCTGTTCTGAGGGGAAGCTCTGGGGCTGTTCTGAGGGGGGGGGGCTCTGGGGCTGTTCTGGGGGGGGGGCTCTGGGGCTGTTTTGAGGGGGGGAGCTCTGGGGCTGTTCTGAGCGAGCTCTGGGGCTGTTCTTTGTCGTCTTCAGGGTGCCCCTCTGTGGGTTTTAGAAATCAAAGTGATTTTCTGTATTGTAGAGCCCTCTACTTTATGTTAGCTTCCTGAAGCCGGAGTTCAGCTCCCGTCTCTCGTCATTGCCGTAGCGGGGAAAAGCCATCAAACTCTTGAGTGAGGTATGTAAACTCGATAGTGCCTTTCAACTGATGAATTGCTGCTACACTACGTGTTGCATGTAGACAAGAAATGTGTTTGTTTAAAACTATTTCCCCACAAAAGTGACTATAGGTGCTCTACACAGGATGTTCGATTGAGCAGTACTGTTGGTGTCATGCCTACAATTCCCTTTCCTAGAGCTGAATCCTCTGTTAGAGGTGTAGGGTAGATGAAGAAGCTAATCGTTAGAGGTCAGCTCCATGGTTAACTGGCCTGTCGCTTGTGACTAAGTAGACGTAGATGATGACAGGAGGCATGAGACGAGTTACATCGATGAAGATAGATAGATCTATAGACATATAGATGCAGGAAAAAACGACACAAAAGAGAGATAAAAGAACGAGAGAGAGAGAAAGAAAGAGAGAAAGACAGAGAGAGAGAGAAAGAGAATGTGGGATTCCCGTGAATATCCGGAGCTTGCGGCTCCCATCGCTCACTTGTCCGGAAGAGAATGAAAGCGGGCCTACTGATTTGCGCCTAATAAAGTTGTCACATCCTATCAGCAGCCACATCGACAATGTGCAGCACGAGCCCCCAATCAGAGCCAGCCAGGGGTGATGAGGGGGCAGCCACTGGTGGACAGCACCTCAGCGTGATGGATGATGGGGCTGAGGACAGCATGATGGGCAGATGATGTCGGGTGATAGAGGTTGACATTGGCCAGACAGCATTGTTGCCACGCCACGTACATGTGGTCTTAGCTGGAAGAAATGATGTGCACATACACAAAATGGTGGACGATGGGGTTAATGACACAGCTAACCAATGGTGCTAATAAAGCCTTTTTTGTCTGGTGTTCTGGTCACGGTGCTCTATAATAAGTTGTGTGGGTTTCAGTAGATAAACCACTAGGGAGGTGTGAGTTTCTAAAGATGATGGCCACCTTTCACTGGCTCTAATTATAAGAGCGTAGTCATTTCCTTGAACCTCTTCACTTTTGTATCTGTATCCAAGCTCTGTAAACGAGGGATGGGGAAAGAATGAATACAGGTTAATGTGCACAGTGGCTGCTCGGAGCTAGGGTTCTATTCGGTGTCCTGCTTCTTTTCTTCCACCCACACTCTCATATAGAGTGGCAATGACCGAGGCCTGGCCCCTAGAGGGAGTCATAAGCAATAGTAGCATCTGCCCACACTGCTAATGCTCTCCTTTTATAAGGAAGGTCCTGTAGGATCTCCAAACTCAACAGTTGCTCGCTTTCTCTTTCTGTTCCGTTACACTGTCTGGCTCCATGAGTCACTGTAGCCTCCTCTCTCCTTTTATTAGATTGTGTTGAAAAGGTGTCATACAGGAACACATGAGGCAAAGACACTAATACGTAACGAAGACCTATAATACAGTATATCATAGCCAAATAAATAATAGAGCTGTTCTTGGTTTTGAAAACACAGTAACAATGGGTTAAACTTTCTTCAGATTGGGTTTTGCCTCTATACACGTGCTGCAGTTACTACACTTCATTCCAATGTCCAAAAAGTATACCTGTGTCTTTTTGTAATTATCAAAACACTACAGTAAAGCATGGGAGAAAAGAACAAGTGATTAAATTATATGTATTTGATTAAAATGGTGACAGTTTGATGACTTTATTGACCAAACCTCCTGCTGTTCAGGTGCACATCTAGTCTTGCTCGCCTATTCCCCATCATTATTACATTTTCAATCTCCATTGTTATTCACATTCCAAAAATAACATCGAAAAATAAACTATATAGTTCTGCCTGATTTCTCTAGTGCACTCTTATCAAAACTTTCCAAATTATAAGTTGAGAAACCAGATGCTACTCGTCTCTAACATAATATATTTCACACTCAACTTCGAAAACGAAATTTGGTTCACAAGCAATCTTTATGTAGAGCTGATTTGCAATGTTGAGAGTCTGACAGCTGAAATAAATCACGGTTAAAACAGATTATCCTTGGGAGTCACCGCATTTGTATTTCTTCATGTACATAAAGGAAGATTATTATGGAGGAGAGTACATGTAGTATATTATAAGAAATTAAACAAATGATCAACTGATACTTATGTATTCTAAAAAGTATACTGTCTACACATAACACATTTCAATGTAATACCATAGTAGGTCAAACTAAAACTAATACATAATCTAATGCCGTCAAAACTTCAGTCATGTCACCGATTTGTGTCTCCATTAGTGTATGCCAAGATATTGCAGACATTGTAGAGTCAGGGTCTCTTGTGTAATATATGTGCATGCAATAGTCACATTTAGCCACACTAATCATTGGTCTGTTAGCAACGACGCTGACATGCATGTCTGTACATGACTGGAAACGACAAACTGCACAGATTATCTGTCAGTCACACTATCACAGAGCAGTCTGGTCGGGAGGACAGTGAGGGTTGAGAGTTTGAGGCCTGTTGTGAAGATAGAGAGAAGAAGAGTGAGAGGAAAAGCTGCATGTATTAGATGAGAAGAAGAAGAAGAGAATAGGTTAGAGAAAAGACTGTTCAAGTAATCAATGATAATTTGATCTCGTATTGTTTACAGGTGCTTCCCCATGTTCTCAGATGTACCCATAACTTGTTTTCAACTCCTGTAGGAGCTTTGGAAGAATCTTCTATTTCTCTTCACACATCAACAAGCAGACATACTTCAAAATTGTCCATTTTACACATTTCATCATTGAATAAATAATCACATATAATTATCTCTACTGTACAAAAGGATGGCCTTGTCGGGGTGAAGAAACATTGCTCAGAGACAGATCATTTTTCTGACAAATTATGTTAAAAACGTTATGTCTACTGTGTCTATGAGGATCTGATTTTTCTTTCTTTGCTCTGTGATATAAAGAATATTGAGATCCTGGTTTAACAAGATTAAACTGAATACTCTGCAGATATGTTTTGAGATAAAAAGGACAATAACACATATTAGTTCCAAACTACTTTGGCTGCGTGTTTAATATAGGTTCCTAGATTTTCTGCCTTTGCATTGTTCTGTCCAAATAAAAAATGAAGGTGCCTTGCTATCACCCCAGTAGGGAAAACATATTTTTATTTATTTAATTCCTCTAACTAATAATAGAATATGAAAGTGAAAGGCCAAAAAGCATGTTCTACTGTATTTGCTGAACTGTAACTGAGCTGCAGAAGTACTAGAATTTGTCATTGGTATTACTTGTCAATCTGATGTATGTTTGTTTTTGCATGTATGTACAGTAAACACTTCATCAGCATTGACAGTTCCTATATGTATGAAACATTAGCATATCAAGCAATAAATTCAAGGTATTCGAGGTAATAGTTTGTGTTTATATTCACATGTGCAAAATGGATGATCCTACCTGTGCTCTTGAAACAGTTTATAACAATCCCATAAAAACTGGTTTAATGATGGAGCCTCCAGTACGACCACAATTTTTCCTCTATGCTTGTGAGAGTGTTTTCTCTAAGTCTGTGTGTGGGTGTGTGAAAAATAGATAGAGAGAGTGTGCATACATCTATTAGTTGGGAAAGTGAAGGAGAAGAGGAGGGGGCAGAATCCTATTACTATCATTTTATTCTCGTCATAGAGCCATATAGAATTTTCTTCAAATGGCAACTTTTATCGCCCCTTTCGTCCAGGCCGGATCGTTTTTTCTGTGGGAGTGCTTATATCATGTAATAATAGTGCTAGAACCATCTTTGGCACTGACTGTATTTCTCATGGGGGGTTGGTAAGTGGGCATATGCATTTTCATAGTGCATGACAGGGGTGGGTAGTGGCTGGAACAAATGTAGAAGAGCCTGTAGAGAACGTGATTGAAAACTGTAAGATGGCCTCCAACATGTCGTTGTATGCTTGATTCCACACCAGCAGTGGGTAGCAGAGAGATCCGGATGTTTTTTTATTAACTTGCAGGTTTAATAGGCCTAGAATGAATTAATGGTGCCTAAATGAAAGTCAAGAAGAATATAATGAAAATGACTGGATGAGGCAGGATGAGGAACTGATTGTGTGGAGATGCAGGGCAATTTCCAGCCAGACAGTCACCCTCAGTTGCATTGGTTGATTGAAAGAGAGACATTCTTTAAAGGGACAATAGGTATGTTTTGTGTTCCCTATGCTAATGAGGCCCTCTGAGAGTTGTTTACAGTAGTGACACCAGCTGACAACAGCTCAGTGCCTGTAGAATGTAAATGTTTCATTTTTGGAACAGGTTGCAATCTTGTTTGAGGATTTTATAGTGAGCTGTCTCTTTAAGGCTCCTAAAAAGGGATCCCTGTCTTGACTTGGTTGTTTCACTGTTGTGTTTTTCATTTAAATACATTTTATGCATGAGTGACACAACAAAGTGGATACAAATAATATATATCCTTCTTCTCATCATCAAAAAATATATAAATAATGTTATTGGAATGAATGTACGCATTAAACATTTATTGAATTTACGACTTATTGAACACACACGATTATGATTTTATCTTCGGCTACAAAATGTATGTATTTCTGATTTGCAGCCAGTTTTACATAAAGATCTTCGGAAGATTTGAAGGTTAGAGCTGATCTTGGATCTGTACAGTGCGATTACACTGTTAACTTCCGGGTATTCGGCGGCATCGGAAATACTTCACTACAGAGAGAAAGGCGGATCCCTTCGACTATTGCTCTCTTTGAAACTTATTTTAACAAATTATACGTACCCTGTCTACACCTGCACGTGCCAGGTGTTTGTCCTTAGTTATTATTTGATTCTTGAAAGTTGTACGTTCATATTTTGCTCTTGCCTATTAAGTCAGCCTTACGTCCCTGTCTGACTCGGAGAAGTTTTGTCTGCTGTGAATGTGATAGCTAGACTGCTAGTAACGTTACGTTAGCATAACTTGACAGCTGCCTTTTTTAAACAACAGGGAACTCACACTGCTGTAGCGATCTGTTGTGCAGCACAAGAAACATGGGTGATAAAGAATTGATGTGGGCCTTGAAAAATGGAGACCTGGACGAGGTTAAAACCCTTCTCGTGAAGGTAAGTTTGAATACATTTGCAGTGGGGTGGATTATGTTCCACTAGCAGTCTAGTGTTAGCGGCGTATGGCCTTGACCATGAACTACTACTGTAGCACTGGCCCTACTCTAATGCTGTTGGCTGCCGTTAATTGCTAACTAGCTAGGTAGCTAGCTAACTTGTCTTTGCCTGATCAGCGATGTTATGAAGTTACACTAGCGAGCGCCAAATCGATGTGTCTTGGTAGCTAGCTAGCTAGCTTGCCAATGGGCTACTGGAGCTGCTAAATGCTGTAGCTGTATTGTGCAACAGCTTGTTGAACTCCTGACTGACAAGCATCACGCTAGCTAGCTAGCCAGTCAGTTAACTACTGTACAGCAGCAAATGGAATAGTGCCAGCTAGTCTAGATAACTACGCGAAGTATAATGTAACAAACGAATGTAATTCTGACTGCATATCTCTAGCTATATACACACACACATTTAGCAACTATGGCTTTGCGTCCACAAACGACAGTACTGTATGCTCCTAAGCTAGTTAACGCCGGGTACGTAACAATTAGCCGAGCGACCAGTGAGGCAGGGACCCAAAAAGACGTGAGGAGGGCTTTAGCTACTGTACTTGCTGCTAAGGGTGGGTGGGGCAGTCTCGAGCTTTGTCTTTAGTTTGCCATCTTTTGCAACACGTCTCTTAACGCCAGTTCAGAGATTCACCGTCTGGTGTATTCTAAAGGATACACTCACATGCTACCCTGCAACCATTCTGTGTTCTGCGATTGCTATCTTTCTTAAGTAGATATATTTTCAATTATGTTGTTGTATTGATTGGGAATCTACGATTGATTTGAAAGCTGTCCACCCAGCAATAATCCAGATTTAAGAAACAAGTCAGTTACATGGCTTGGTTTGGAGGCAGAGGAGAATAAGTATTGGAAACACTGTGGTTTTGAGGTTAAGGTAGCCACCTTTGTAATACATTTTTAATGGAGTCTTTAACACCTTACAATAGGTTTGTGGCCCAACCACCATTTATTTCAGTTCCACTTTCACATTAGCAAGCTAGGCTAAGCATTCAGTTTTGGGATGGTGACCTGTGTTTAGTACCCAACATCCGTTGATAAACTAGATTGAATAGTCCTATCCTTACCTTTGTTTTGTACAATACATTGGGAATACCCTTCCCTCTGTCTGTCTCGCCAACTGGATTTCATCTGATTTAATAACTGCTCGGTGACATCCGCCTTGTGAAATACCTTAATTGTGTTATAGAGACCAGCAAAATGTCATGCAAGATCAGTAGCAATCTTGTAGTCTGCAGCTCTATTGATCTTGACCCTCTGATTTTAATTCCTATTTGATGGAAGGGGGTAGCTTGGTTCAGTTGTAACCATGCAATTTCTGGGATGAATTTCACATATACAGTTGCTCAAATGATTGCATAATTGGAGGCTTTCCAACGCAGCTCACAGACATTTCAAATATCTCTATGCAGATTTTTAATTAATCATATGGCGTGGCCCTTATTCATCAGCAGTAATGAAACCATTTCAATTAGCCCTCCATAATCCATTCATGTGGGTCTCATAAGGGCTCCTGGAGGTAACATTTCAAAACTATTAGAAAGGGAGATGAGATTTCAATCGTCTCTAATGGATTCAGCAGGATTGAGTCGGGGAATGAACAAATGGAATCACATCTGTGTGTTGTCCTTGACCTTCTGGGGAGGTGGATGTGGGGATGGAGGTGGGGATGGAGGGTGTGCTTACTCTGGCCAGCCCTTGGGGCTCTGTTGTAGGTGATAGGGCTTTGGTTGGCCAGGTGGCTGATAATACACCAGTGACGGGGTTGGCCAAGCTTCCATACAGGTGACTCAGGGAAGCAACAGTTTTCTTACAGATTTGACTTGTAAGAATTAAGTGAAGTTATTGGCACACAAAAAAAGTACCAGGATCTCAAGCAGAATGTCTCGTGCCTTTTTAATCAGAGAGATTCCTCTAGGCTGTGTTCCAACTTCCAGGTGTGGTAAAGCAAGACATGTACTGTGGCGAAGTGTTCTGTTGCGTGGCTGTGAGATCTGACCAGGCCAGAGTAGCTAGCCTAGTGGCCGAAGCTCTCCCAAGCCCGTCTGTAACCCTTTTTCTAAACTGTGAGGATTATCCGTTCTTCTGAAGGCTCGCTGCTGCCTTTATCAGATCGTGCAGCCGTTTGTGGGAGTCAGGAGAGAAGAGAACCATGCTGTCTCTTAACAGCTACAGATCAGGTCAACTTCAGAGCGTAGTGCGGCTCTCCTGAACGCACACACGCAATAATGTGTCAACGAGAATCTGTTCCTCTTGTAGAAATGTAGAAACGCTGTATCAGGAAACACACCAGGTGAAAGGAAGTTGTGATGCCATCCATGTTGACCTCCCGGTGTGTGTGTGTGTGTCCCTTTCTCTTTCATCTTTCTCATTTGCTCCTTCTCTCTCTCTCTGTGTCTCTCTCTCTCTCTCTGTGTGTGTCTCTCTCTCTCCCTTCTCCTAGGCGGAGGATGTTAACCGAACCCTGGAAGGGGGCAGAAAGCCACTGCACTACGCCGCTGACTGTGGCCAGGCTGAGATGCTTGAGTTTCTGCTCTCCAAGGGAGCTGACGTTAACGTAAGAGTCACATGACTAATAAGGGGGGGGGGTTATCCACTCATGCAAATTGTTGCCGCTGCCGTCTAGGGGTGCACTGCAACAAGGAGTAGACCAACTCGTTAGACAACATATTCTGTTAGTGTTGGGCCTACGATCCTCACCAGGGGAGTGGGGAACGTGTCTTGACAAAAGAGATGCCATTTAGATGGAGGCTGGCTGAACACGTGTAGGTTTGGAGGAACTTTGTTGTACATTTGCTGAAGTAATCTTTCAGTGTAGCTGTTGGTTTCTCTCGTCTTGCCCTATGAATGGCTCTTGGCAATCAGATTTAAACACATTGATATTAACCTTTTGTCTGGAAACCAGTTGGAACCTGTTGAGCTCTTTTATGCAGCGCTACTTTGGGGCAAGTCTCCCAGCAGAGCAGCGTTTGTCCTCACAGCCTCTCCTGTATCTGCCCCCATCACCAACCCTCCTTTCACTCTCTCCAACATCCAGCCGTCTGGTTGTTGGGATAAAAGAGTAAAGCAACGGGTTAGCCGCCCCCCCCCACCCCCCCCCTTCCTCTTTTATGGCAAAACATTTTTCTTCAGAATGCACCGCTCTTCTCGTTCCTTTCCGATAAGACTCAGGTTCCCCAAATGGAGAGTCAGAGATAAATACAGTGGCAGAATGGGGCTCCTCTACCTATAAGTCATTGATGTGATAAGCAGAAGGAGAGGGAGGGAAGTAAAAGCGTTCCCGCCCAGGAGTTATTTCCTCAGATAATGAGAGTGATGTGCCCTTGTGCGGGAGGCAAGAGCAGCAATGATCCACTGATGTATGTAGCCTGTCCATGCAGACCCGTTATCTCTCTCTGCTCTTCTCCACCCCCTCTCTCTCTCTCTCTCTCTCTACTTCTCTCTCTGTCTCTGTCTCTCTCTCTTCACAGGCTGCAGACAAACACGGCATCACTCCCCTGCTTTCTGCCACTTATGAGGGCCACCTCGCCTGCGTCAAGCTCCTGCTAGAAAAGGTACCATCGGTCTCGTACATGCACACACACACACACACACACACGCCCAGGCACACACACATGCACAGACACACTCTGTGCCTGTCGCTGCATCACAAGCTGTGTGTGAGCAGTGACTGCTGATGAGGTAACTTGTGTCACAAAGGGGCCACAAAAGAGGGCCCCAGCGGTGCCTGGCCCTCGCCTCTGTTCGGTGGAGGCTGCTGGAATGTTCCCAGACACGGCGCAGCACTCCTGTTGTTTATTTGTTTTTCAAGCCGTCTCGCTTTTGTGCCGTCCCAACACTCTCACCCTCGCTCTCAACACTCTCACCCTCGCTCTCAAACTCCTTTCTCTCCTCTCCTCATATCTCCTCTCCTTCTCGCCGTTTGTCCCTTCCCCTCTCCTTCACTCAGGCTAGGGAGTCCTGTAAATTCAAACCATCTGTCAGTCACAATGCGCTCGCTGTAGACAACGACAGCATTGACATACTGGTATTATCTTCCTTCATGACTACTCGTCAACAGTACTGAGAGCGGTGGAAACTGTGAGGTTAAGGATCACTTTGTTTTGTCTGACTTCTCAGGAAGCTGTGATTGGTTCTCCAAGCTTGGTTTACGAGTGTACTGTGATGGATGCATAGATTTATGCCTTGCTGGCTGCATGAGCTGCATAGCTTTTCATAGATGACACATGTCAAGGTCTGACCTACATCCTAACTTATATAACTACGGGCCTAGTTCCTGTTCTGCGGAGGCCCAGTAGATGTCCTTGGCTCCGAGAGATGGGGGGTAACCGTGTGGCAGGCCACATAAAAATGACGGATGTCCCTCATTCCCTCACAGTAGACCGGAGGGGTCTGGCTACTTCTCCAAACGAGATCAAACTACTGTGAAATGAATATCCCCCTTCCGTCTGACTGTCACACTACAACACGTCCAACATAAAGGATCTTTCCTGTCATTACCTTGAAATAAACGTGTCTCTTATTTCCACGGTCGACAACTTCCTCTGCGATAGCCCACTTTGTCATTTCGTAAAAATTACAAACTTATTTCGTGAGTGTCTTGGATGTGTAAGGTGTGTGTGTGTGAGTGACACGGGGTGGTAATATTCCCAGTGAGTGAGCAGCTGTCTCCCTCAGCTAGGCTAAATGAGACGGGGTAAATGGACGGTCATGCTCAGCGGTTCGCCGGGGCTGTCTCTGACCCTTTTCCTCCTCCTCTCCGCTCCTCCAGAGAATGTGCCCCGGTATAGATATCTTTGGCGACGACAGCGCTACTCCGCGCTTGCCAGAGCCTCTGGCCCCTGTGTCGCTGGTATGCACCCGAGACTGGCGCTCTCTGGACAAAGTCCACAGTCACCAAACCTCCCAGGTGGAACATTCCTCGTTTCAGCTCGTCCGCGAGTCCGAATCTTCACGCGCACGATCGTGAGAACTTCCCCACGCCCGTCAGTCAGATGTGGAAGCCACGCTCCACCTGTGGGTCTGAGGTGAGCCCAGGTGTCCCGACGGACTCATCAGAGCAGGGATTAGTGATGAGCAGGGCCCCTGAGGCGACCCCGCACTGCAGCCATGTGGTGAAGCGCATCCCTCCACGGAGCGGCCGCGGGGACTACAGCCGCTGAGCGCCAAAGGTCATGGCTCACCCCTGGGGACCGCTCCGTCTCCTCACTGGCACCTGCCTCTCCCACCTCCCTGACCTACCCCGCGAAGAGCGGAGGAACTGAAGACGTCGGCCCTGTGACCACCTCGGCCTTTTATCCTTTCAGGAGGAATTCCTCCAGATGCGAGCCAAAGGTTTCTGCTCTGTGTTGGATGGAGTGTTTTTTTGCAAATTCTGAGTGCGGAAGGTGCAATCACACCAGTGATGGGATATCGGTTTGAATGCATTAAGCATTCATTCGGGCATATCAAGGAGAATCCACAATCAGAAGAAGCTGGGCTGCTGTGCTTCCTGGGAGATGGCCTCTGACTCCTCCAGTGGACGTGCACAGTGCCTTGTGGTAAATGATGAAAGTCCTGTTTAACCCTCATTGGGACCCCGGTGGTCATTTAGAAGGAATGTAGGAGTATGAGAAGGGGGGGTGCTGACTGCCAACCAGGGGGTGCTTATAGAAAACAAGACCTTGTTAATTATGAATAAACACAGAAGAGGCCCTCCCTACACCCTCTGCTATGAGGCAGGACTTGGAGCCGCTGATATCTGTCAGGATAGCCCTACACAACCCCACCCCCCTGTATAACTGTTTGACTACCTTGCGCCTGCAAGATTGTCGCTGCACAGTGAAGAATGTGACCAGAAGATTTATCATTTAGATAAAGGGTGGGACCAGTTACAGGAAATGCCTGTCTTCCGCTCTAAATTTAGCACGCTGAACTGCACCATGAGCATGTGTGGTGGAGGTGATAAGTGTGAAGGAAGATGAGCTTGACCCAAGTCTTGCTAAGTAGATATTAGCATTCGTAAAGTATCTGGTGTCACGCCCGTACTTCCACCCTTTTTTAAATCAATTGGTTGAGTTCATGCCTTTTCTATATCTATCTTTTTTCTTTTGATTCTGTTTCCCCCAAGCTTCCTGACAAACTGTGTTTTTTCAATCTAGATCGTTCAGGAAATGACCTCCCTCCTCCATGACCCGAGGTCTTTCCCACTTATAAATGAGATTCTTGTGATGGTGAATCTATCACCGCCCATCACCACCCCTAACCACTTTCTCTATCCTTACCTTGAGTCATGCACGTCTACAGACTGTGCCGATATTTATGCCGATATCTATCGATCCCCCCCCCTCCTCATTGGAAGTGACGTAAATATTCCTCTGTCCCTTCCCTACAGCACTGGACTTGAGGCTGCAGGTCAATAGACTCCTGAAAGCCTCACATTTATAACCGTCCCTGGGGGGACATCCTCAGGTAATGGGTTATGTATGGGATCCTCTCATCTTCACTCGATAATGGCATCATGATAAGTTAAACAGACACCTGGGGTGACAGGCTTAGCATTAGTTTTCTAGCATTTGACTCCATCAGCTGATTACTTAGCACATGTCCATCCAGGAGGATGGTCTCTTGTTATTTGCATTCATACCGGGCGAGTCGTCTCATTCATGAGGCTAGTCCGGGTGAGTGTTTGTGTTGGTGCGTGGTGTTGTGCCAGCTAGCTCGTTATTTTAAGTGGTGCGTAGAGTACGCCGCTTGGAGAATTGGGCAGTGGAGACTTGGACACTTCATATGCTGAGAGAGGGCAGAGAAGTGCCTCATCAGCGCTCCCCAGGGAGGTCCTGCTGGGACTGTCCAGGTATATAACAAGTTGCTAGCAAGCGAGCTCATTATACGCTACCTGTGCCTTGCGGGTGAGACAACGTGCTAACTGCGTAGCCACGCACAAGACCCTGAGCTTCTCTCGGGCGGCTGGCATGTGCTGATGGCGCCCCTTCCAGGTGCTGAGGTCAAAGGCAGCCCGCTACGTCGGCGTCTTCGGGTATAATCGACTACTAATGACTTCCCCAGAGCTGTAGCATCCTTCCTCTTCTCAGCCCGAGGAGCTGAGAACAACACAAATGACCATGGACCACGTCTTCACGTACCTGACTGGAATTTGGGCTTTCCTATCTCCCACCACCACCACTTTGTGCTTTTCCATTCTACTTTTAGGTGAAATGGCTGCCTGAATTAGTTTAGAGTTTGAGGGCTGACTGAAAGTAATCCTTTGTGATGCAATTTGCACCTCCAACCCTTTAAGCTGGTCAATATTTGGCTATGCTAATGAAGGGGTTAGCCTAATAACTGCTGGAAACCCTTCTTTTCCCCTTAATCAGAGCTGTGTTTCTGACAGGTTAGCCATCTAGCTCGGTTTAATCCGTACGCCCGGTCTTCGCTCTGTTTCTCCTTTGGCATGGCTCACACACCCAGTCGAACACAAACTGGGTCAGTCCGTTCCACCGTTGTCGCCATTTCTCCACACAACAATGAGCGTCTCTCTGCCCAGGCTCCCTGAGCCCCTCGCTAAGAGCCTAAGGTTGGCAGGCCAGACAAAGAGCCGCCTCTCTCCGGACTGCGTCTCCGTACTCCTTTTCCATTCACGACGTTGTTGTTGTGAACGCAGCACGTCTCCCGTTTGGCCCTCCTCCCCGGCGTGCCTGCTGCCTGTCTCCTGTTTGTAGCCCTCACATTATCTGTTCCTCCTCATTCTCATTCCTTCCCGGATTCTCTCCTCGTAACTCAGAGCTGTCTTGCGTCCTCCGGCTGTGGACGTGTGCCTGACCCGACCTGGCTGCAGACGGACCGTCAGGCTGACCAGCCTTGATGGAGAGCTTGGCGAGGGTTAGGGACCATGTAGTGAACACGTACACCTGTGTGTGTGTGTGTGAGGAAAAAGATGACCTCCGCCCTGCTTTGTTGAGGCAATGGCAGACCCTGGCCTTGGGTGGAAGGTTGGAGGTCAGAGGGAGGAGGCACGCTGCTGCTCTTACCTTGGCCCTCGCTCTGGGAGACAGGCATCACCGAGAGGCCCGACTATAACAACCATGGCTAACATCCATCTCTCCTCCCTCCCTCTCTCTCCGCCATCCTCTGTAGGGAGCCGACAAAGAGCGGAAAGGACCGGACGGCCAGAGCGCCTTCGAAGCTGCAGAGAGTGATGCCATCAAGGCTCTCCTCAAGTGAGACGCTCGAGGAAGGGCAGAAGAGATGGATGGACGGATGGATGGATGGACGGACGGACAGACGGATAGACGCAGTGTTCCCTGGACAGCCAAGAGGCATACACACCTTTTCCCGCCCTTCAGCCTGTCTTGGCACTGCTTTTGTCTGTTTGTAGGGTTCAGTTCGGTTTTGAGTTTTTCTTTCATTGATTTAGATTTTTATTTTGTATGTTGTTTATTTTATTTTCTTCCTCTTTTCACCTTGTCTTTTAGTAGTCATTGAATTGAATGGATGGACTTATTATCATGTTTCCCTTAGGGACCAAACACTGAGGGACATAAGCCACACCTGGACCTAAAGACAGCACTCTTAACAAAAAGAAAACGAGCTTTAGTACTTCACTTTCACAGCTCACTGTTTCGCGCGCAGTACTTTTTCTTAGCAAGAAGACACAGATTCAATAGTGATTCAACAATGTGTTTTTGTTTAATTGTGTTTTCCACAGCAATATTAAAGTTGTCGTATGGCCCTCTGGTTGTAGTTATGCAAACATCCGCTATCGATACCGTAGATTAGGAAAATAAGATGGTTGAAAATATTCCATTCTCATGTATGTGGCCTCCTTTTCCACTGTAGTATGTGTGTTGACCAGACCGGCTCACTATTATTATTATTATTATTATTATTGATTTTAAGAGTTTGTCTGGTGGGGGTAGGTCATAATTTCTTTCCCAAGTCAACTTAACTGCTTTACATATCACACTAGTGAGTTCATGATCACCAAGGTTACTATAGTAGCATATAACCACATCCCCACTTGACCAATCGCCATGTTGGCAAATGAAAATAAAGAAATCAATGTTGTGATATTGCGCCATCTGTTCTTGAAACATTTTCTGTCCAGATAATTGACTTCACAGAGACGGTAAAAGGCAGGGCTTTTTCGAGGATGCATTTATTTCTCTTTTGAGTGAATTTGTTTTGAACGCTGCTCTGGTCTGAAATCCTCGGTCGCTGCTGCCTGTCTGTGTTTTTGTACTCCGTGAATCTGGCAGGTTCTGAACAGTGAGGTTATTGGATCAAGGTTTGAATCTGTGGATTGAGAGGCTGAGGGGGTCATCGTCATCCTCTCACTCTGGGTTTGACTAGTCTTGCCTGCTCTGCTGCATGTCACAAATGCCTCTGCTTCTAAGCTCTACAAGACATGACCGCTCTCCATTGGTTTGCTTTCAGATTAATGACAACGCAAAGAAAAAAAACTAATAGCAATTTCTTCTCTCTGGCATCGTTGTGATAAGTCTGCAAAAACTGAAATAAAATTAAAAAAACTTGAAATGAAGTGTGTCTGATTACATTTAGGTACATATGTGTGTGTGTGTGTGTGTGTGTGTGTGTGTTTCGCACAACTGTGGAGGATGAGTTTGTGATTTCCCTTCAATACCCCCAAATAAAAGTCAGCTGTGCCTGTTCTTTATAAATTCCCACTTCAAACATACCAGGCGGTGTGACTTAACCTGCAGATCCATACCTGCATCTTTCTAAGGCCGCCTCCTCCATATTAATGATGTATTATTACTTGTCTCTTTGGCAGTCCTTCCCAGCCGTGTCAGAGCCTCCAGCTCAGTGTTTGGTGTCTAGAATGAATAACAAGCAGCAGTCATTGATTCCTCATTATGCTGTCTGGTGCTCGGAGTGGTGAACGTTATTAGGTAAAGCCTTCCTCGCTCTCCAGCTCACTGCTGTAGTGTATTGCTTCATAGAATGGCCTGGGGAACAAAGCTAGTGTCCGCTCCTTCCTACGATGACAAACACTACCTTCATATTTAGAAGAATTGGTACGTGTCTGATGCACGTGGTGGATGTGGATCAGTTCAGTTTACTTGCAACCAAAATCTTTCACATTGCTGTACCGTAGTTATGTGAATATGTAGCAAAACAAGAATTCTACCCCCTTAACCAGCGTCAAATGACGAAAAACCAAGCCGATCATGAATGCAGGTATGCCACAGTATCACACTTCACATACCACACACCATTGTTTAAACAAAATATCACAAATATTCACCATGTGACTGAATAATATGTGAATAAAGACACATTTTCACCAGAAAGATACTGCCTCAGAAAATAACTATAAACAATGCATGATTTTAAAGATTGCAGCTGCCCCCACTGGCGTTCAGGTGCTGCCTTTAGGACTGCACCAGGCCAGTAGACAGCTGTGTTTCAGAGGCGACAGCTGTCAGTGCATCATGACAAATAGCAGACCTTTCAGAAAAGCCTTTTTTTTATCGACAGTGGCAAGCCTTGATAAGACAGCTGTTTTGTACGCAGGGGTAGAACAAAAGGTATCGATTTTCAACAACCTTGACATCTTAGTGTTTGATCCACCCTGTGTTCTCAATAGAAATGTAACGCCTGTTTATATATGTATATATATAAATCTTTATTATATAATCTGGATCAACAGAACTAATGTCTTATTCAGAGCTACACCGGCTTTCGACCAGATCCAACAATCAAGCTATGTGTGTTTACTGTTTTGGTTGACTTCTTAATTGTCGGATGTCACTCTCCATTGATTTGTAGTCTGTTATCAGGCCTGTAAGAGATTAGGAAGACTGACTGGGCGGGATAATCTCAGTCTGCATGACACAGCACCTACAAACTACTACGACCTCACTGGCAAGATAGATCCTCACGCAAAACCATTTCCTTTTCAATGCGTTTTGTTATGATTGGTTCACCAACCACCAACCCTGCACTATCCTAAGTGAGCACCCACTGCCTGACATTGGCACCCAGTTGTAGAATGAGCTTCTGTGCTGGAGCCTGACAATCAGTTGCTTGTTGGTTTACCACTCATCTGGCCTATAATGCTCTGCACAATGATGTCATTATAAAGACTCACAAAACTGTACGTGAATGTGAGTGAATGATATAGTAACCGGTCCTTTCTGTTCTGAGATGGTAAATGAGGTGAGTTTCAGTAATGTAGGACTGTGGTGTTTTTAACGCGGCCTGGCTGTGAAGTGTCTTTGCCAGGATGGTAAGGTTTGTTTGGCAGACAGACTCTCACTCTCCTCTCCATGTCTGATGTCTGTATCCTGTCTTCGAGTAGAATAAAGACAAATACATTATAGCAAATAAACATTCCACAGCTGTGACGCATTAAGATAAACTCAAACAGTCTGGTTTTCTGTTTTCCCTTCTCTTTCTTCCTCTCTTCCTTTCTTACTCCCTCTCTCTTTCTCTGATTGGTGCCTTTGCGATTAAAATTGTACTACAGCAAGGTTTTGAAAAATGGACAGCAACCGATGATTGGCAGGGACACTCTCAGCATATAAAGCACCTCATTTTCCTTTTGTCTTTGCCAAGCCAGCAAATAGTATTGATGTTGTTGGAAGAAAACCTATGATTTAGACAGATGATAAACATGAAAGGAATTTGTCTCCACGTTTTCATTTAGCTGCTAAATTGCATTTTCTCTGCAGGTACGTGCTACCAGACGACTCGTGTGCTTTCAAGTCTGTTTGTTTAGAACAGAAAGCCTCTGCTTATACCTGTGTGTTAACCAATGAGCTGAACTTCATCACACTCCCCAGTGCTATGGTGTGTGATCAAAGCTGCTGCTGCTACAGGACATCATGTGCTTCAACAAGGGGTTGTCGAGTGAGTAGTGTCCAGTCAGAGAGACACATACCAGTGTTCAAACTAGTCTTCAGGTAAATCTAGTGTGATAAATTAAATAAGAGCAATTAGTTCCTTAGTTACACTGATGAGGATGAGGAGCTGTCTGTGTCTTGCATTTGCATGTTGCCTTGAACTCTACTTCCCCCTGCTGTTTTAGAGGGATAACTGCAACTTCCTTTGGGATTTTCAATTTTGTGAAAAACAAATGTGCTGCATGGCAAGATTATGCAACTGGAACATGGAATATAGTCTAATCAGATATATCATCTTGGTGAAATACTCATTTTCAGAACAATGTTCGTGATTATGAGAGTAATTTCCTCAAATGCATGACCAAAGCTCAGACAGGGTGGGGAATAGCGGCAGATTGATTGCTGAGTGTCCTGTATTACAGACATAATTGCCAGCTGCAGTAATTAGTACACACACATGCACACACACACACACACACACACACACACACACACTACCCTATTTCCCTCTGTGTGTTTCCCCCCCCCTAATAGTTGCTACAGAGATTCCATACAGAGAAAACCTTGCGATCCCCCAGCTCTAAATGAAGGCTTATGAAGCAGCAAATCCAAGTCATCAACCTCATTATTATTTGTCTTAGTGCCGATGATATCCACTCTCAGACTGTCACTCTATCTCTCTAAACTGTTCATATTGAAAATCAACAAGTTGTTAAATTGTTCCTTTTGTTTATTTTAGATTGTACCCTTTGTGTGTGTGGGTGGGTGTGTACCTGTGTGTATGTGTGTGTGTGTGTGCGTGTACAGGTATTTGACATACGTGACACAGACTTTCAGTTTGAATTATGAAGAACCCAAGAAGGAAGAGATGATCGGTGCTGTAGTGGTGGATGCCTCCATATCAAGGATCATCTCATAAGCACTGAGAATGTCCAATGCCAGACTTTAATTAAGATGCAGTCATGCTTCCACAGAGAGCCTCCCTGTACAGACCCAGAGATGATGATGGGGTCTCTCAAGAGGAGCATCAGGATGGCTGGGGTACCAGACTGGAGTTTCTTGTAATACTTTGGGATAACTATACTTTGTGTGTCATTACACCAATGTTATATAATTAGCTAGCAACTAGAAAGTATTTCATTATTTAAGTCATTGTTGTCTATAAATGCTTTATTGATCGTTTCCGAAAGTTTACAACTCATTTTGTTCATTATCCACATAAACTCTGTTAATTGCTTGTAAAAGATAGATACAAGAGTTTTGTGTCAGTGAAGACTAATTCAGTTTCCACCTTCGGTATGGTGAGCTGTGGGCTGTGCTCTTAGAGAGGGGTGACTGTTGCACAGACATAAATATCTTACACTCTTTACTTATCAATCCTGCTTTGTACTCCCAGCTAAAGGGAGCTGAGCTCATAACCAGGACCCTGGAGGTGCCTCGGCGCAAATGTTCTCAGCTGGATAATCATTTGTAGAGAAATCGATGCAGCTTGAATGCTATTAGGAACATTTTAATTGGGAATAAAGGGGATTTATGATGGCTGTTATGACGGGCTCAGTGGTCTCGGAGCTGAGCTGTATGGCTGGAAGCCACAGACGCATGTACAGCTGAGCACAGGGGCAGGCTGGGTAATTTGTTGAAGCCCCAGTGTTACCTCCTGGCGTTCCATCTCAGTGACTTTGGGAAACTTCCCCTGACAACTTTTCCCCCGTTTATCTAAACTTCCCCCGACAGCAAAAATGTAGGTTTTAAAAAACAACCATATCCCTCACAGTGGTTTATGATAACACAAGAGGGCTCACAAAAGTGTTACAGACATAGAAAGACAGAACAAGGCAGGTCCAGCACTGGTAAACAGCCTTGAGTGCCCAGCAAGGTAGTCTGTGATGCCGTACACCTCCATGGTTCCTGGACAGAATCCACAACCAGCTTTGTTGTCTCCTCATCCAGCATAGGTCCCCTACCGTGATACCATCCAACCCCAAGCAACTGTCCACCACCTCCAGAGTTTACAAGATCGATTCTTACATTTTACATCAGCGCTAAGTGTGGATTAATAATTTAAAATCTGGGCTTCCGTTCAAGCTTGGTTCATTCAAAAAACAATTTAAGTAGTACTTTTTGATGGAAGTTTTAGTCCCTATGAATACTGCACTATTTCATCAATGTGGGGTCAGTGCCTGATAGCTTGAAACATTTTTTTACTCTTTGGGAAGGACTTGTTTTATTGCTTTTTCACTTTAGACAATATCATTTTAATGGGAATTGGAACACTGTTTTGTTTCTAATGTTAGGTATCAGTGGTGCACTTTGGAAATGAGCGTCTTCTAATGGAGAAAATGTTATTCTGAGGCACTCCAATCCATTAAAAATACTTTCTTTTAGTGGAATATTGAAGACTCTGCGGTCAACACATTTCAGCTCATCAGGGTGAATAAAATGAATGGGCACTCTTTTGAACGTTTGAAAAATGAAAAGCCACTGACTCCAAAACTTGAAATGGACTGGAGTGCCTCTGGTGACTTTTAATCTATTCAAATTACAGTTTCTGCATGTCTTCAGTAAAACAAATCTTTTTTTATGTACACATTTGTCATTTTTCCAATCTCATTTAGGTTTATGGATCACTCCCTTGAAAAAGGCTTAAAGGATAGAACCTTTAGTCGACTGAACAATAAAAAAAATCCTTCTTCATCTATTCTCAATCTGACACTGAGGTAAACAATCTTGAAAGATCTTCTTTGTCTTTGCCATTGATTCATTTACTTCCTCTAGGCCCCCGCTTGTCCCCACCAGCATGATAGAAGTATTGACCGATAGACGTCGTCATAGAATAGGTAACATTGAGGGCAGGGTTGACTCCATTATGACAGTGCTGATGTCTCCCTTCCCATTGTCTTTGACTCTGAGTAATGTCTGCTTCTTCAGCTGTAGGACAGGTCACAGCAACCATCCGTCTACCTGCCTTTCAGCGCTGTATCAAGGTCCCGCACACTCCCAGGGAGAAAGACAAGTGCAGCTGAGAGAAACATGCAGCTTCTTTACAGTCTTATAGTCTTCTTTCACCTGGTTCTTTACCCTCTGTGTTTCAGTGAATAGGTATAGACACCGTATTGGTCTTAATGGGGCTTTTTAATGTTGCTGGTCTCTGTCTGAATAGGCCAGACCCAGCAGAGGTTGTGGAAAAGAGCTTTCTGCAGAACTTGGCACTGTCAAACAAAAATGATTCTGAGCCCTCGTCAAGGACCCTTGTGGGCTAAAAGGTGCCTGAATAGTGTCTCATTAAAAACCGCGGTGAGTAAGCATGTTTGATGTCCTTGAGAGGCCGTATAAGTTTAAGGTTTAGGGCTAGTTTCAAGTCCAAGAGAAGGAGTCAGTTATGGCCAACATCCGGACTATCAGAACTTTCTTGTTCTCAATCTCTCTCTCCCCCTCTCACACTATCCTGTTCTCTCTTCATCTGTTTCTCTCTGTGTCTCTTTTTCACATAACTTGCTAACATATCAGTCTGTGGGTGGCAGAGGGGGACAGCTTGATGCGGCTCATTGATTATGTGGTTTTCCATGCATGTTATGCAGACTAGACGAAACAGTGATGAACCCTAAATGGGCTGAGAGGAGCCGTATGTCAGTGTATCGATCACACCATTAAACTATCAGAGGGTTTCTGAAGGACCATGTTTATATATTTTGTTAATAAATTCTGTCGATTTTAACGGTGGGAGTCATGAACTGTACAAAGGTGTCAAACTCATCCTATTAGAATGGCCTTGCATGTGAGATACTGTAATAGCTCTAGAAGGCATTGTGTTTATTGGTATAGACTGCAATTTGAGATACTGTACTTCCCTTGTTTGTGTTTGAAGCGTGTTGTTCCATCAAAGATAAATAAGCTGATGTGTGTCCAGAACTATTGTGCGATGGTTCAGTCACACAGGAAAACGGACATAGATAGATAGATATATACTTTATTAATCCCGTGGGGGAAATTCAGGACATGATCTGTCAGCAAACCTGGAGGCCTCTTAACAGTCTGATTGTTCTTTCTGCATAGCTAAGAAAGGACTGAAAAGACCCAGGAACATGCTTAGGGAGGTTACATACTTGATACTTCCTTCACCTACCCTATGTTTTCCAGATGAAAAAAGGAAGGGTAAGAGGGCGAAAAGTTTAGAAGAAACTTCAAACTTCTAAGATGTGCCTTCGTGCCTTCTCCCCATCTCTGCTCCTCAGACCTGAAGCTTTATCAATGTCCACACCCTGGGGACACCAGCCACACTGGAGCCAATTATGTGGCCATATCAAATGATGTGTGAGTCCGGACCTCTGTCAGCATTGGAGCTAGCTGATGCTAATGACTGCTGGCAGTAAAAAAGCTTGTTTAAGCTACCATTAGTTAGCTTTGCTGGGGGAACAATTAGGCCTACAGTATGCCTGTTTACATCTGTTCTGTTTTTTTGAGACAAGACTTGCATTAGCACAAGCCACTGGCCTGCAATTACTATGGAAGTGATTTGAGAACTGAGGTTAGGGGGCTGGAATTAAGACTTAATTCTGAAGTCAGCGAAGCAGTTACTCGCTCCAGTGCTCTTAGTGCACAGTGACAGAAAGTGCAAATACCTTTCCACAGTCAATACTTTCTACATCACATGTTCAATGTTCTCCTTTGTTCTCCAATTGGGAATTGAATCATCCATAAAAAATTTGAGTCTAATTTAATTGTAATCTTTGAAGAGAATAGATTACGTACACTCAATTAACCTTTCCTCTGTTTTCCCGAACATACGTTCTGCATATCAATTGTGTTTTCAGCCGTCTCTTCCAATTCCATTTTCTCTCAGTGGATTGGTTTATGAGCAGACATTCTGTATCTATCAAACAAAACTATTTGGTGGATAGAGAATGTGGGTGACTATAAGGGTGTCTGGCACCAGTCCGCTAAACACATCTGCTAGACATTTGTGTCTGGAGAAGCTAAGATGATGATGTTATGTGTTATAGTCTTGGACACCAGGGAAGATACTCACTGAGACCGTTGTATTTCACCTGATTTGTAGCCACCTATGAGAAGCATATTTGAAAATCTTCTCTGTAGTCTTCTGACATTTTCCTTTATGATTATTTGGTGTTATTGTCCCCTGTCTGGTCATTACAATGTCTTTAACTAGGTCCTTCTTCTTCCAAGTCTCTCCAGTGACTTTGCAACAGTGCCTCATCTCAAGAATGTCTATATATTTGGAATGAATTCCATTCAGTTCTGACAAGGCAAGAACTGTGAATTATGCCTCCAATTATTCCAGGCCCCCAGTCCAAACCCACATGCAGGCACACACATTTCAGCTTTATAACTAACATTATATTGCAACATCATTTGTCTGTCGAGAAGGGACACCTTAAAAAATGGGCACTTATTCATCTCCCACTGAAGAGACTTATCCCTGCTCATCAGAGCAGGCCATTAGCACTGAGATGGAGAGAATGAGACAGAGAGCCCTACGAACATCGCCTCTGATGAAAGTCACTGGCAACTTTGATTGGATGCTCTGGATACAAGTTGACATGAGGTCCCCGACTTCCAAAAAGACTCTTCCTCTGAGCGCTTTTTAACAAGTAGTGAGGTTAGGTGGGCGAAGCTGATGAAAGTGTGATATTATGTGGGGGTCCAATATTGACATTTTGGAGGTAGGAGGTAGTTGAACTGATGAATGTTTCTGAACATCATTCCCCATCTTCCTGATGTATTCATTTGGGGTGGCTGAAACATCTGTATTTCCATCATGGGATAAATATATTTGGACTCAAGCCATACTATATTTTCCATATGTATCTATAGCCTGCTGAGAAGCAGGGAAGAAAAAGGATGTTTCAGTCGGGTGGCTAAGCAGTCAGGGAATCGGGCTTGCTAAAAAGACATTGTGTCTTCTCTCTCTCCATAATCACAACCACCCCCTGAAGTTGATTTAGTTTTTCATAAAACTCTACACAAACTCCTCAAGGTCCTCAGCGATCGTTTGTACTCTGTATACTGAAGAGCTTTCTGCGGTCGTCACACAATTGAATATAATTCTAAACAACTTGCTTGGTTAGCCTTGCCTATTCTAATGACCAATATTCAGGGTGTGAGATCACATGTACTTCCCAGTAGATAACAGTGCTTATGTCTATTTCATCCTTCACCAGAATCAGACCATGTAAAACCTTTATCTCTCTCCCAGTTCTGTCTCAAGGGATCAAACACAAACACATTTCCTATAAGTTTTTTTAATGGCTGGCGATAGTGAGATGTCTAGAGGAAGAGGATGACAATGTTTAACTTTGAATCCACAGTGTGGGCGGAAGAGATACAAATCATTATTGCTCCTTCACAAGCCAGTATGTCCTCCTGGACATACAACCCACTCTTTTACCATTCTGAGGGTAATACAGGAAAGCAAAAGCAACAAAGGAAATTGTGATAGGAGTAGATGAAAATAGACATGGAGACAGGGCTTCCGAAGTGTCTCTACAAATAGTGGGCGAATGTACCTTTGGAAAGATATTAGATGTCTTATGTGTCCGTTTTTCTCCCACACCCACATCTTTCCATTTCAGAGCTAGACAGAGGGCCGTACATTTGAATCTCTCAATCAATAAAAGTCATTATGCAGGACCCTGTGGTCATTGGTTATTTCTTCTTGTGTTTTTGTAAGGAGCTCTTGTCTTTGGTACAACGTCAGTACAAAAACACACTCAGTTCATCTCACTTCTTCACCAGCATGAAGATACTGTGGGTCTAATAAATGAGATGCAGGCAGGAGAGCTCTACTTTGACATCCCCTCACGTCTCATCAATAACAGAATGTTGAGATGGATACATGACATTTGGTACAGTATTCTTTGAGTTTACTGTTCAAACAGTGACCTCGCCACATTAAGGTGTACTTCCCTCCATTCATCTCAGACTTCGCCATGCATGCCATCTGTTGACACTACAACACAGACATGCGTTGAGGAGGTGGGCACCTTGTGACGGCACAGACGGGCCCTGTAAGCCCTCTTTAATGGGGACATTTGAGCCCTGAAGCCCAGAGGAGCGAGGCAGAGGTGGTGGTTTGCCGGAGCTGACCCGTGGGTTGATTATAATTTCACTGGGAAGCTAATCGTCAGTTAAAGGCCACTGCATGAACACGTCCTAAAGGGCAGGATCCCAGTGGGAATGTAAAGCTAGGGTGGGAGGGCAGGCAGCTGAATTGGATATAGTGATGGAGATGAGGTGAATGGGAGAGAGAGAGAGAGAGAGAGAGAGAGAGAGAGAGAGAGAGAGAGAGAGAGAGAGAGATGAGAGAGAGAGAGAGAGATGAGAGAGAGCGATCGAGATCGATCGAGAGAGTCGAGAGCTCTCAGCTAGAGCTCGATGTGCGAGAGAGAGAGAGATGTGGAGAGATAGACATCCCAGACGTCAAGAAAATAGATCTACTTTCTCACTGTGCTCCACTGTCATAGAACACAGACGCACCTACACAGACAGTGTATGTGAACATTGTTTGACTTTGAACATTGATATCCTGAATAACCCTTCTCAAGATAATACTTTGAGACACTTGCCATTGTTACCTTGGGAGTTGCTCACTATTACCCACTTGAATTAAACACAATGTGACAAATTGTTGTTGACAGATCATTTGACCTTTCCAAATTATTTAGAGGTGCATATTGTACACAGAGCTCTAGGTTTATTAGCTTTTAGATCTTTTAAATGGACCACATATCAATGGAAGACGTCAAGCAGCTGCACGTTCTAGCTCTAAATGGAGATTGTGTTTGTAAAGGTTTTGGATGAGCTCCAGACAAACAATAGATTATTAATTTACTACAAGCACCATTGCAGACACAACAGGGAATTTAAATAAAACCACAGCATTGAGTATGGACTTCTGTCCTCTGTGGCAAAACATAGTTACTACAGTATGGTAACTTGTGATATACGATTTTAGATTTGGTGCAATATATCACAAACGTTGCTCGAGTTAGCCCAGAGTCAAGATTTACACTTTATTGACAACAGCAAGGTAACAATCCAGCAAAGAAATATTTAATGTGCATGCTGTGAAATTTCCCTCTATGTCGTATAGATCTACTGTTCATTTAAATGTGAATGCTTTACTGCTTTCCTATTTATCATTCATCTTTATGTTTGTTTTACAACTGTAACACTCATTAAATGTATTCCCTCTTTCCAGGGATGCTCTATCAATTTATAAACTGCCAATAAGCATAAAAAGCTGTAAAATGCAGGCTACCTCACACTCTTTCAATAGTGTATCTCAATACTGTGAGCTAAATCTTGAGGGGCTAAAATTTGACATTTATACAATTTCAGGGCTAATTATTTGGTCTGCTGCATTCATAGTGCTCAGAGGGTTGCTGCGGGACTTCAGAGAGTTGTTGTTAAGCTGTCTAACAAAGTAAGTAGTACTGGGGATATCCAAACTCATAAAAACAACACAATTAAAGGGGACTTGGGTCCCTTTCACTTGTTTGTTTGTGAATAACCAGCCTCTAGAAAGGCCTTGTTTGAGTCTGTGGATCTGCCCACAAGGCTTCGACGACCTTCCCAGCCTATCTTGTTAGGCAGAAAATACTGCACATTTAATATGGTTGGGAGACAGTACCTGACAGTTGGGGTCTGACATAGTGCAACAAGCCAGAGTCAGTGCACCCACACAAACGAGCGTTACCTTGGAGACACGGCACACATTTGGTTCCTGACTGTCACTGGAGGACAGAAAACATGTGTCTACGTGTACATCCAGACTTCTACATGTTTATGTGTACTTGAGCTTGCATATGCTTGCTTATGTGTTTGTGTGGTGTGCTGTGGTGTGTTTGAGTGTGATAGGGTGGATCCCTGAGGTGATAACTTCATCCTGTATGTCCAGGCTATTAGTCATGAGCAATTAAAGATTGCAGCTCCTGTCTGAAGGGCTGAAGGATTTATCTTTGAGAGAGAGGCACCCTGGCACAAAGCAGAAAAGTTAGGGGATACTTTAGAGACACTGTGTGTTTAGAACTATTCAGAATGACACTGAAAGATTGTGTCTCATCGAGAGGTCTTTTTGTTGTTGTTCGGAACTACCTCTTCAGATTTTAATTGTGTTTGTTTAATGAGTCCGTCTGCTGTGATTTCGAGATTTTTCTTTATTAGAAAGCCAACGCTCAAGAGAGGGGTTACAGGTGTATTCTTATATATAAGTTAAGAAATTAGAGATTTCGATTGGACAGATACTCCAGGCCAATGTTCTGTGGAGTATGAACATTCTGTCTCAGTTGGACACAGCATACTGTAATGCTTTTCCATTCATTGCTGTACTGACTGTGTCTGAGAGCAAGAGCAAAGAAACAGTGTGTGTGTGTGTGTGTGCGCATGTGTGTGGGTGTGCGCATGTGTGTGTGTGCGCGCGCATATGTGTGTCCTCCTAACCTTTGTACGTAGATAGATAGAGCTGAAGTAATGTAGGATAGAAAAGTGCTCCTCAGAGAGCCAGACAGACACACATGTGATGCTGTTTTTGTTGCTAGTGATATTCGTTTGGCTTCTAGTGTTTATTATTGCCGCCATTTCTTTCTTCTTCTTTTGTTGCTTTTAGCGCTTTCAACAAATAATTCCTCTCCTTTCCTTTGTACGCCTCTCTTTAGCTGTTTGCCATGTCATAGGAATTCCATTGCCTATAATTACCTTTGTACTGTGCACATGATAAATATACCACTTTGGCACACACACAGGCACTCCTGCGCACACACACACACACGCACACACACGCTCTCATCCGTGTCATCCTAAGACGAGCTTCCCCTGTAGTCCTGTCAGTGCCACTGGGTAGAAGGAGAGCCCCTGTAAAGGAGGCCTTGGTTGGGTTGCGGTGTGGCACTGTCTGGTCTCCTCTCCCATCATGCCCTACTGTCAGCGGTTGCGTGTTTTTAATTGCGCAGGGGCTTCGGATTGGCAATTAAGCTGTCAGACGCAGCTGAGGAGCACCCTCATGATGCTACGTTCACAACGCGCCCTCTCTCTCTCCACGGCAGATTCATCTTGATTAGGGGGTGACATTTTTGTGGAAAGTGCAAAACAATATAACGTTGAAGGCAATTGAGCGTTCAAAGAACATAATTGCAGTACTTTTCTGAAAGGAAAGGGGAGAAAATAGATTGTTCTCTACGAGTGTACTGTAGACACGCTTTTATTGTATTTGTTTATTTCCAAAGACACAACGATTATGACACCTCGTTTGATTCCAGATTTCCCTTATTCTACCGTTTAAAACCAAATCAAATCAAATCAAAATGTATTTGTATAGCCATTTTTACACGCAAGCATGTCACAGAGGGCTTCACATACGCCCATAGATCTACCCCTCAACCAACCTAAACCCTCAAGTACAAACAAGTACATCATATAATTGTTTGATTTTTGGTTTATTGGTGCAACTTAATCTTTAGTTTGTGGGTTTTGTATCTTACACTGCGGCATACTTCTGACTTTGGGAGGGAAAACACTGAGTAAGACTTTTTAGGACAGGGGTGATGCAGTGAGAGTTCATGACTCGGGTTTGAAGTCAATGTGATCTATGATGCTG
>CAEFZP010000597.1:0-43940 GCA_903064625.1 Mallotus villosus
TGTAGCCGGGTAACTGAAAGTAATCCAGAGCATGTTGATCTTGATTCGTAGTACAGGCCCCTGAAGGCCACTATCAGAGCAACCTGGGCTTCCATAACACCTCAGCAGTGCCACAGACTAATTGACTCAATGCCACACCGCGTTGCTGCAGTAATTCAGGGCAAAGGGAGCCCCAACTAAGTATTAAGTGCTTTACATGCTCATACTTTTCAGTTGGCAAAGATTTCTTCTTTGTATTGGTACTGGTAGTAATATTCTAATTTTCTGAGATACTGAATTTGGGATTTTCCTTATTTGTCAGTTATAATCATCAAAATTAAAAGAAATAAACATTTGAAATATATCAGTCTGTGTGTAATGAATGAATATAATATACAAGTTTCACTTTTTGAATGGAATTAGTGAAATAAATCAACTTTTTGATGATATTCTAATAATATGACCAGCACCTGTAAGTACAGCAGGATGCATGAGTGTATGTGTGTAATAGTGGGTGAAAGTATTGGGTGCAGTTCCAGGCAAGATAGCAGTATAACGATTACCCACAATTACACCTAACCTAACAACATTTACACATCTCTTATACAACATAATGTTCAATATACAAAACATAATATATACAGTATACACAATACACAGAATACAATCAAATACACTATACCCCCATCCTCCCGTAAAGAGTGGAGATAATTATAAACTGCCAAAGGGAAATTCAGCTGTTGGTTTATAATAGCCATTATTTTTTAGATGTATGTATGTAACTGATATATGTGATATATGATATATATAAGCGATTAACAGCATTTTGATAGATTAATGTTTGAGTAACATCAAACTGACTATGAACTGTCAAAACAGTTTTCCTGAACTGGTGCTCAAGTTTCCTGCTTTGTGCCATCAATTCCTGTAACAGATTGGTATCATGGACACGTGTTGCAGCTAGCTATCTACAAATTGTAGTAGATTACAATGTGTCAGGTTGGACTCTTGTTACAGCCTACCACCATCCTTTACTAGAGATATCAATAGTTGTATTCATTATACAGTTTGAAACGTTCTTACTTTGCCTAATTTTTTAGATTTTTTGGTCAATTTATGTCTAACATGTTACAGAAGCGGGTGAAAACTTGATTGTGTACAACAATGATATAGCCACTTGTACACTTTAACACGGAACCAAGAAACGTTCAATACACAGATAAATAAACACACAGAAGAAAGTGACAACAGTTTGATCAAAGAAGCCATATCTGTTTTCAGAACTCAATTAGAAGTTGGTTAGGGTTAGCCTAGTAGCCGCCGCTGACTTGAGTGCTGGTTACAAAACTGCTCGAGAACGTCTCAAATGAAATTCTCAAATGATAAATGCTACAATTAATAGCTTGAAACGTTCTAACTTTGATTTATTTATTTTGTAAGATGCTGTGCGTCGTTATGCACGTAGCTTTTTCTTAACACTTTGTGTGTATTTTAATTAGAGGTGGGCATAGATTATTTTTTAAATCTAGATTAATCTCACTGTAATCTTGGAATTAATCTAGATTCATCTAGATCAGTGGTTCCTAAACTGGGGTGCGCGCACCCCTAGTGGTGCACAGACTGACCACCGGGGGTGCGCGAGAGAATGAGTGAAAAAAACATAATATATTTTTTACGTATTTAACTGAGGTATTAGGGCCAGATAGTTAAAAAAATCGGAGCCGGAGGGGTAATGTTCTGAGATTAAAGTCGTAAATTTTCGAGAAAAAGTCTGAATTATACTTTTCAAAAGGATTCAGGAATAAGGAAATAGGCTGCCTAGGCCGACTCCTAATTTTAGCCCAAAATCACCAGATTGTAATAAGCATTCGGACTTTGTAAAGAAATTGCCGTGATTTGGGCCTATTCAGAAGGAAACATACTTATTTGCTTTTGTGCATCAGGACAATTAAATGGACACATGCAAGGATATCGCTGGTTACATCTACGGGCAATTCAAATTCGATTTGTGATTCAACAGGACACAATCTGACAGATCCTCAAATTAATCGATCCTCAAGGTGTGAATCAGTTTAGAAGAGCACAGCGTCTTGGCTGTGCCCTGTTGTTGAAATCACAAATTTATATTGAAAAGTATCATTTGATCAGGCATCCATTACTGCAGGCTTGGTAAGCGGCGGCGTGCAATTCGGCTAGGTATACATCAGCAACCCAACTTTGAGAATAGATTAACGGCAATATTTTTTTTATCGCCCGATAAGGGTCTCACGTTAACGCAGCACGTTAACGCCGATAACGGCCCACCACTCATTTTTATATTTCAGAATGGCCTTACAGAAACTTTGGGGAACAAAGCCTCCAACAGCCTTTTTTGACCCCCGTCAATCCACCTGTGTGTGGCGTTGGCGGTGGAGCAGCCTAGGGTGGTGGCCTGGTAGTTCGAGAAGGATGGGGCAAGACCAGCGAGACAAAATTACAATTTACGAGGAGTTTTCCCAAAAAATCAAGGAGGGTGGGAGTTATGTGTTTAAGGGCCTTTCCTTGAGGGCAGTCTCCCCCCTATCAGATCAACGTATGCAAAGATACGTTGTTCTTCCGTAGCGCTCCTATAGCGCTAACTGCGCTAAGCACTGCTCCATCCCCCTTCTCCGCTGACTCCGCTCTCCACATGCAGGGATGCAAGGGGCATGATAACTGTGGAGGGCAAGGTGGTCGAGGTAAATTACGTTTCAGCATACAGTGGTTTATTTAAGGAAACAGGTTTACAAGAGAGAAAAAAAATGACGTTTTAATATTTCACATTTATTTATTTATTTGCACACACTCAACACACTCAACAAATACATTAACACATGTAAAGATTAAAAGAGTATGTGCTGGAGAGGTCAGAAACCCGAATGGGCTTATCGAGTGACCTCACCAGGTTACATATAAACAAAAAAAAATATATATAAAAAAACAAAAAAATATATATATATAAAAAGAAAACAATTATCAAAACCAAGCAAACAAAACAAAAACAAAAAACATCAAGATCCACAAACAATCACAAACGAATAAACTGCATCGAAATAAAAAGAAAAGAAAACTCAAAAGAAAAAAGAAAAAAAAATAAGACAAACAAAAATAAGACAAACATTCAATAGCCACTCGACTGCACTATCCCTCCAGCAATTGTTCTTTTAACTTCTTCCTGTATACAGGCAAAGAGGATGAGCTGAACACCAGGTGCGAATAACGATTCCATAGCGAAACACCTCTGCACTTCACAAGGTTCTGTCCTCTGGTGGTATGAGAAAAAGGAACGTGCAGCATGTCTCTTTGTCTGGTTAACATAGAGTGAGATTTCACATTGCTCGGGAAATATAATTGGAAGTGTTCTGGTAGAGTATGACCTTGAAATTTGACTTTATAGACAAAAATACATGTTTGCAAGATATTTATATTATAAACGGTTAGTATTTTAAGTTTAAAAAATAAAGGAAAGGATGGATCTCTGGGCTTCGAATTTGTAGCTGTTCTAATGAATCGTTTTTGAATTATGTGGAGTTTTTGTAAATGTGTGGGATAGGTACTAGCCCATACAATATTACAATAACTGAGATATGGATAAACTAGGCTATAATATAATGTTAATAAACAGGATCTATTTAGAAATTGGCTGATTTTTCTGATGATTCCCACTGATTTTGAGATTTTTTTGGACACATATTCAATTTGTTCTTTCCAACAACATTTTTCATCGACAATTACCCCCAAGAAACGAGTAGAACAAACTCTTTTGACGAAATTGCCTTCAATGGCAAGCTTGGCTTCATTTATATCATAATTTTTCCTTCCGGAAAAAAACATGAAATTTGTTTTTTTTATATTTAATGATAGTTTGTTCAATTTAAACCATTTTGAGTAGGCAATAAGTCCATTATTAGCTTCATCAATGAGGGTCTTAAAGTGTTTGTGAGAAAGAATTAGATTGGTGTCATCTGCAAATAAAATTGGAAATAAGGAGCTCGGTACAGAAGCAAGATCGTTAATATAAATCAAAAATAAAAGTGGACCAAGAATAGAACCTTGTGCCACTCCACAAGATAATACTGCTCTTTCAGAATCATAGTTGTTCACATGGACAAATTGCTGTCTGCCAACAATATAACTTTGTAGCCAGTTGAAGACATTTCCTTGCAGACCATATCTAGACAGTTTGGACAGTAATATATTATGGTCTACTGTATCGAACGCTTTCGAAAGATCAAGAAAGATTCCTACAGCAAAGTCGTTAGTGTCTAATGCAGTGACGATTTTGTCAAAAAGTTCAGTCAAAGCCATGAATGCAGAGTGATTGTTTCTGAATCCATATTGATGTTTGTATAATTGGTTGTTTGGGAACAGCACCGGATTCCAGGGAAATTGAAAATATATAAGTTAATGGGTCAATGACAGAGGATTTTCCTTCTTTTACAAGAGTAGCTCTAATCTCATCATGACCTGCCGCTGTTGGCCTGAGCTGGTCTATGATTTTCAGTATCTCATTGGAATCTGGTAGATCAAAGGTGTTAAAAGAGGGAAAACAACCATCAATATAATCCAGGGGACTTCCACTTGAGCTAACAATTTTACCCCCCAATGGAGGGACCCACATTGACAAAGAAATTGTTGAACTCACATGCAATCTCATGTCGATTAGTGATGGATCTCCCTGCTTCAGAGAAGTGACATGGAATTTTCACAGATTTCCCTCCTCTATTTAATAAGTGATTTATAGTTGACCAAGTTTCTTTAATATTAGTAGAGGATTCTTTGAACTTTTCACTGAAATATTTTTTCTTTGCTATTCTAAGGAGGTGGTTAAATTTGTTTCTATATATTTTATAATTCAAATGGTTCACAGGTGTAGGATTGGTTAGATATTTTTTATAGAGTATTTTTTTTCTTTGAGGACTTTTGGATCTCTTTGGTGAACCAGGGGTTACAATATACCTGTTTTTTGAATGTATTTGCTGTAACTAAAGGAAAGCATTGATTAAATACAGAGTTAAAGGATTCAATAAAGACTTGATAAGCCAAGTTTGCATTAGTCTGTGAATACACTTTCTCCCATGATTGACCATCCAGTAGATTCTTAAATTTATCCATGTTTTTTACATTAAATTTCCGATGTCTTGCTTTACCATCATATTGAATTTTCTTTTTTTCGCCAAGCAAGGTGAATTGGAAGATTGGGAAATGGTCTGAGATATCAGCATAAAGTGTACCCGAACTAATCACTTTATTTAATGAATTAGTCAGAATATTATCTATCAATGTAGCAGATTTTTCAGTAACTCTAGTTGGTTTATGAATAATAGGATAGAAATAGCTTGAGTATAAATTGTTTAGAAAGTCCAGGGTTGACGAGTGCGTTTCACTTTTGAAGAGATCTATATTATAGTCTCCGAGAATATATGCCATTTTACCTTCATTGTTTATTAGGTCCAATGTGTTAGTCATACTTTCATTGAAATTATCAATGTCAGTATCTGGGGGTCGATAGACACAGCCAATGATGATTTTTCTACCAGTTCTAGACAGTGTTATTTCAGTGAATATGGACTCTATATTGTCACCATCAGATTTAAGCTTAAGGTCCTCTCTGATGATGAACTGGATATCTTTGTAGAGGAACAGGGATGCACCACCTCCCTTCCGGTCCTTTCTAATACAGTGAATAGCTGTGTAATTTGGAAGATCATATAGAGATTCTACATCCTGTGTGAGCCAAGTCTCAGTTAGGGCAATCACCGAAAACTCATATTTCAAGCAAGATAAGTAATGAGTGAAAATATCATAATTTTTGGGGATGCTACGTATATTCATATGAAAAGTGGAAAATATAGTAGAATCGTCAGGAAGACTATTGCACAAAGAGTTACTGATTTTCGTTGTAAGAATCACATTTAGTAGATTCCTTCATTAACGGGATTACAAGATTTAGGTCAGGATCAAAACAGCCATTATACAAAAAGTCAGTTCCATCCTCATACCCTTCAACAGGATTGAAGACTAAGTGTTCAGGGAATTCCTGGGTTGATCCAAATATGTTATCAGACATGATTCCATAGAGAAATACAAACAAATAATTAAAAAATAACAAAAACGAATTAATTAAATAACCAAATCTGAAGACAGCAGTAAGCGTCAAATGGACCTATCCAGATTAAGGAGAGTCAAACTTGTTGAGCTGTGCGATGTCTCTAATGCACAGAACTTTGGCTCGGTCTGATGGGCCATTTGTTTTAATGTACACTTTACAGTTGGCGGTCCAAGTAGATTGGACTTTCTCCTGTTTCTTAAGGAACCTTGCTTTCCTTGCAATCTCTGCATTTTTTTGGGTCAGGTGCTCATTAATGTAAACGTTGGAGCCTCTCAGATTTTTAGCCTGCTTAAGCAGCTCAATGTTGTGCTTTCTATTAACAAAGCGGACAATTATGACAGGTTTGTCAGTCTTGTTCTTTGTTGTTAAAGTGTGGCAGGCTTCAATATTATTTGTATCTATAGATATGTTTTTGTTATACAGAAATGTAGCTACCTGAGCCTCTGTTGTCTCATCATGGTCAGTTGTGCCAGTGTCCTGTTGTCTGGGTCCATTTAGGGCTTGGGCGTATGATCGAGGTTTAATCACCAGCCCTGTTATGATCACATTATTCATACGACTATACTGTTCCATGTCGGACACTCGATTCTCCAGAAAGTCAATCTTCTTCTCTTGGTCCTCATTCTTTTTTTTTAAGTCCTTAATTTCACCCACCAAATTCATTATAGTGCGCTGGCCATTGGAAATGTTTGTCAACTCCTCAGACATCATGTTTATTGCAGCTTTCGGTTCTTCAATGTCCTTTTTAATTTCTTTTGTAGTCATACCTGCAGCTGTTTGCTACTGAAGCCTGGTGCTTGGGTTATGCTTGGGCTGCTTGGGCCTGTTGATATCTGGCTGTTGTTGGAGCCTGAGCCCGGTGGTAGCTAGCTACTGCCTGGGCTTGCTGCTTAGTTTGGTAGAAAGTCGTCGTTGTCCAGCTTGGTATATGGAGACTGCTGCCTGGATAAGCTGTGTAGCCCGATGGATAATAGTTGCTGCCTGGGCCTTCTGCCCAGCCTGGTAGAAAGTGGCTCCTGCCTAGCTTGCAGCTAACAGTCAAACCAACTAGGCTTGTAGAGGACAGCAGAGGAGTAGGCCGGAAAAACATTAGCTTCTACAGGGGGAAACACAGATGTCCCTGTGTCTCTGGAGGGAGGCTGTGGTGTGGGAACTGCAGGTTGGGGCACACATTAAAGTGTCCCATCTCAAGGCCGGAAAGTCGGCTTACGGGGTTAGACTGCAGTCCACAAACTGCTCCACCATGGAGGTAGGCCTACTTTTTTTATTACATGGAAGCAGACATTAATTTTTTTACACTGTGCCGATAAAAAAAGGAACAGTAAAGAACATCTTAAATTAAAATGCAATGTCTCCGTGCTGGGGTATTGTGACAGTAGTGGCTCCCCTTCCCAGATCACTGTCACCAGAGTTTTGACATTCCTCAACACACACTCACACCTGCACCTCATTTGCCTGATTAGATGTTCAATCAATATCATCTTAGCCTGTTTCTTCACTGCAAAGTCTTGTTAGTTAGTTCTTACCTGCAATACCAAGCGTTACTTATCTAAGAGATTTATGTGTGCCGAACCTTTGTTTTTTCAAACGGAGATAACGACCCCTGCCTGACATCCGTACCTGCTCAGTGCCTAGTCTCTGAAATTCCTGCCAGCCCCTGTTCGACCCAAGGACATCAGAGGACGCTAAAGAATGTACAATACATTACAGCACAATACATGAACTGTCATCACCAGCTGCATCACGGGCACTGCACCTTCTATAATTCCAGACATCTGTGTGCCACCAATTCTATCAAGGGCTATCATTATCTATAGGCTAGTTCAAGTTATCAGTATGTGTGGCATCTTAACCACCCAATGCATCACGGGCACTGTGCACCAGTGGATATGGCAACGGGAACAATGTTCGTACAACTTTAGAAAGGATGCATGTCTTAAAGAATATATTGTGCTTATTAACATATATTGTGCTTATTAAAGTAATGTTTTATGAACTTCGAAGTTTGCTTAGGCTTAAACATTGTGTCTCACACACGGTGTGGGGAACAGGCTGTATTTTGTGTCCTAATCTCTTCCTTTTAGGAGCAACCTTGAAACTGGGCTGAGACAGCACCCGAGCAGGTGGGGCGCGCCAGCAAGAACAACTCCCTGACGCATGAGAAAGCTCAAACCATCTTTGTATCATTTTGTATTACTGTATTATATATCCTGGGGCAGGGACAGAGAGCCAGTTGGACTTCGTGAACCAGCCCTAACATTGTTGCGGTTAGGGAAACGTAGACAACCCCAGAGCTCTGTACTGTTGATTTCCAACTGCTGCATTAAAGCTGATATTATCGGACCTCTGCGACTCCAGACCACTCTTTCTAGAACACAGACTTGTGTCATTGAAAACTAGCATTACATAGGCCTATTGGAATAGACACAAGAATTTCAGTCCTTCAACGCTCAGAGGACATCGTGGGTGGTGCCCTTGGGGTGATGGAAAATGAGGGTGATCCAGGGACCCTCAACCTTCTCTTAGAAGACGGCCGGACCGTAATCATCGAGGAGCGATTGTGAGAGCCAATCGAGCCCCTGGGGCCGGTATTTCAAAATGATCCCACAAGATTAATCCTCCTGGATTGGATTAAATCCTGATCAGATCCTAAAAACGGGTATTTCAAAACCAATCTGATTCAGATTTGGGAATCCAATCCTGCCTTTGATCCGGAGAAAACACTGCTGTTGAGTATTTCAAAACTTTAGTGGGAAATCTGGATCAGTTTGATCCTAAAAATCAGGATTACCCTGATCCAACCTCAGAGGTGGATTTGAGGGAGATTACATGTTAAGGTTCGAAAGTGTAACTGCTCCCAAAGTTCTTTTGTTTGATACAGTAGCTATACGCTTCACTGCTGTTTGATCAATGTTAATTTTCTTTGCACGTTCCTTTCTTTTTTTTGTTAAATTATACCCACTGATAAAGGCCTCCACTGAAAATCAGTCAAATGTATTTATTAACATGCATGCAGCACACACACTTAATTTTCATAGCCAAAGCTCAAAAGGTTATGCCATTTGGAGCAGGTCTGTGTTAACTGGCTGTCTTCTCTTTCCACAGACATCTGTAAAGAAAAACAAATATCAAGGTTTTAGGGCTATCCCTTTAGTTGACAACTGTTTCCTAAAAAGATATGTACATTTTAAAACACATTTTAAAATCTACACACAATGCCTTGCGAGTACATGCATTCATCTTGATCCAAAAAAACGAAAATGACTGCCTCGGTGGTTCGGTGCGCTCTGCTTTGTTTTGTCTGTTAATTCAGTGTTCTGCCAAAATATCCGGGGTTCTCTAACAAGAGAAACATTGCTAAATATTAGGACTACAACTCCTGTGGATTTATTTCCCACTTTTCTGCTTCCAGCAGCAGAATAAGTGGGAATTATAGTCAAGGCCACCCGTGGCTTTGTGCTAGCAGCGAAGAGGCGGAGAGGTAAACGGGCTGGTGCCTTGGTGCGACTTCGCAGGTGCGGAGCTCGTACAGCGTTACAGGGGATATTTCTCTCCAACGTGCGTTCGCTGAGCAAAAAACTGGACAAACTTCAGCTACTGGTGTGGAAAAACAGAGACTTTCATTCATCTTCTGTTTTGTGCTTAACGGAGACATGGCTGAGTGAACTGATCCCGGACTCTGCGCTACAGCTAGCAGGTTTCAAACTGCTGAGAGCGGATCGTGACTCCCTGCTCTCTGGCAAAACGAAAGGCGGTGGTATTTGTTTTTTTATTAACAGTGGCTGGTGTGAAGATGTGACAGTGATCCTGCAGCACTGTTCTCCTGATCTGGAATCATTTTTTATAAACTGTAAACCTTTTTACTCGCCACGTGAGTTTGCTTCATTCATACTGGTCGGCGTTTACATGCCGCCTCAGGCTAGCGCCAATGAGGCTCAACGTGTGCTCGCTAGCCAGATATTGTGTGTGGAGCATGAAAATCCGGATTCCTTGGTTATTGTGCTAGGCGACTTTAACAAAGGCAATCTCACTCAAGAACTCCCCAAATACAGACAATTCATCAAATGTCCTACCAGAGAAGGGAACACTTTGGATCACTGCTACTCTACAATCAGTAAAGCATACCATGCGGTCCCTCGTGCAGCACTGGGTCACTCAGACCACGTCATGGTCCACCTGATTCCTGCATACAGGCAGAAGCTAAAGCGCTGTAAGCCTGTTGTGAGGACATCGAAACAGTGGACCAGTGAGGCTATGGAGGATCTGCGGGCGTGCTTGGACTGCACTGACTGGGATTTGTTCATGACTGCCTCCAATAGTCTGGATGAGCTCACAGAGGCTGTGACATCATACATCAGCCTGTGTGAGGACTGCTGTATACCAACACGCACCAGGGTGAGCTACAACAACGACAAACCCTGGTTTACAGCTAAACTCAGAAGGCTGAGGCTGGACAAAGAGGACGCTTTTAGGAGTGGGGACAAGGACAGATTCAAGGAGTCGAAGAACAGGTTTAGCAAGGCTGTGAGGGAGGCTAAACGACTGTACTCAGAGAGGCTGAAGCGTCAGTTCTCTGCTAACGACTCTGGTTCTGTCTGGAGAGGGCTTAGGCAGATCACCAACTACAAGCCCAGAGCCCCCCACTCCACTAACGACTCACGCCTAGCCAATGACCTGAACGAGTTCTACTGTCGCTTTGAAAGACAATTGGAATCCCCTGAACTATCCGTTCCCTCCCCCCCCCTTCCCACCAACTCTGTGACGTCACTCTCCATTCAGGAAGGTGAAGTAAACAGACTTTTCAAGAGGCAAAACCCACGCAAAGCAGCTAGGCCGGAGGCTGTCTCCCCTGCCACCCTTAAGAACTGTGTTGACCAGCTGTCTCCGGTGTTCACCTACATCTTTAACACCTCACTGGACACATGCCATGTGCCAGCCTGTCTCAAGGCCTCCACCATCATCCCTGTGCCCTAAAAGCCCAGGCCACCTGGACATAATGACTACAGACCCGTCGCCCCCATCAAAAGTGAACTATTTTCTAAGTATACGGACTGGGCAAGGACACCAGTGGGCTGGTCTGGATGTGAATTTTGGGGCGTGACAAAGACTGGCTTTTTCAAAACCTACCGTTTTACAGCTAGATTTTTTCATTTTGAGATTTGCATAGGAAAGAAGTGTTATTCAACTATGACCAGTGTTGCCAGTTACTTTGAAAAAGTAATCTGATTACTCCTTTAAAAAGTAATTTAGTTACTTTACAGATTACCTGATTTTAAAAGTAACTAAATTAGATTACTAGTTACTTTTTTAGTTACATTCAGCAGTTGCCGACAACACCCCCGCCGCCTCAACATAAAAATTACAACCGGTTTTGCCAACACTCACTTCATTAGAAGTGCATTTTTAACAGTAATGTACACAACAACAATGTACAATGTATCTCCTGACATTTTAAGTTGAACTTAAAAACGATTTCCCCCCCAAAAAGGCTACATTCTTTTGTAAAAAATTCAATAATGACAGTCTTTCTTGACCTGACGTATTAACACTGTAATGGCCAAACTTACTATTTATGATCTACATTGTTTATAATTGTATAATGTATAAACTATTAAATTATTTCACTTTGTCGCCACCAACACAGAGTGTACAACGAACCTTGATATTTCCATCTTTAGCTGACAAATACTCAAAATAGTGAATAGTGTATTTCCAACTCGAAAATGTGCATCTCTCTCTCTCCTCCTCCGTTTTTTGTGTCGCTGCGTATACACGTGACTTGACCCTCATGCTGAAAATGTGACTAAATTGTCGCATACGCTACATGACTTCACTCCCAGAGACACAAGAAGAAATCAAACATATATTTTACTATTAATGACAAAATAGTAACGCACAGTGACTTGGACAAGTAAATTTAATCTGATTACTAGTTTGGAAATAGTAACGCGTTAGATTACTCGTTGCTGGAAAAAGTGGTCAGACTAGAGTAACGCGTTACTAAGTAGCGGGTTACCGGCATCACTGACTATGACAAGGTAAAATAGGTGTTGCAATCAATCGCCCCTTTAACACATGTATTGCACCTCAAGTAGCCTATGCTAATGGTCAATCTAGGTCAGTTTGTTTACGTAAGCCTATGTCAATTGACATTGTTATTAAAAAAAATGGCCACAGTAACTTGCTCACTTATGTTCTAAACTAGCTGACTTCCATCAAAACAATCATTCGCGCGTCTGAAACCGGAAGCTTTCAAGGGCCAAACTTGACGAATGAAAATTCTAGAATGTCTATAGGTCGAGTGGGGAGAGGATTCTTTGCTGGCAAGGAATGCTAGCACCAGTATGTTCAGAATATAATAATAATTATTTCTCCGACAGTTTAGAAGGTGTCTGTTTTTTATCAACAAAGTAAAGGTCTAAAAAGGTCCTCGACCTATGTAGCCTATCGTTCACGTCAATCATGGCGTGTCATTTTATTTTGATGAAACGGTGGATGAGGGAGCCGTCATTGTACACGATTTAAAGGGAATGTTCTTTCTGGAAGAAGTCATGTGGCTGTGTGCATTGCTTTTGCCGTGGTGGATTGTATGATCCATGTTTTACCTCTCGGGCTGTTTAAGAATAGGGTGCACGCGCAATTATCTTGACTACTTAAATCTGACTTGAATTAGAAAGAGTGCGTGAGCTGGAATTGGCCTTTATCCGTTTTCCATTTCTGAAAATTCCTGCTAAATGTGCCAAAAAATGCCTAAACAGCATACCCAAAGTAAATTGAAAGCTGTTCTTGAACCATTTGGAGTACATGCATGTAAATAGTCTCTTTTGAAAGCTGACACTGAAGTTATGGCCACTCTTGTCAGGACCCCTGTCAGTCCTACTGGTGTTGAGTTATAGCAGCTTAAACACAAGGAAAGTGAAAGTTTCTATTTTCGCCTAGTTTTTGTTTTGAAAACAGAGGCCTAAAGAGGCCTAGAGGTGGTAGGTATTAGCTGGAACACAGCATTGGACCACAGGTTGAAGCCTTACCCAATTCAAATCAAAAGTCAAACATAATACCACAATATTCATATTTTACACATGTTTTTATAAGAGTACATGCGTTTTCTAAAAGGGCCTTTTGGAGACTCCAAAATGACCCTTTGAACCAAGGTCAAAGAAAAAGGTATTCTTTTTCATATTTGTTATCTCTAATGAAAGGTGGTACTTAGAACGATCATATATAATAGCTAAATCCCTCATTAGTATTACTGAAACACAAAAACTAAATTATGAACACATTGTGTGCTTTATCTGATTCCCAGGATTGGCGCACAAAGAACACTGATTCTGTCAACCAGATTGCGCAGTAGACTTTTACTTTGAAGGCTCCACAGAAGCTTGACATGTTTGGTATTAGCGTTTGCAGCATTTCCTTAGCTACAAGGCTAACAAGCTAATTTCAGAGCCATTCAAAGCCACGTGTTAGGTATTCGTGTACAACGAGTGTGAATGGACGCTCTGATTGGGTCAATCTTGATGTCAATCGAAAGGGGAGGGTTCAACGGACATTTTGATGGCTTCCTTTAGAGAATAGTATATTGGCAAGCGGAGAAAATACTACTTTGATGTGAATAAGGTATTTCTTTCGTCGCTAACTAGCATAATGAAACAAAGGATGATAGCTATATATGAACGTATTTGGACAAACGTTTGGACATGGTTAGATACGTTGGACCTTTGGGAATGTAACCAGCCAACATTACCAACATTTGATGGACTTGTTTGCATACCTGGACCATATATGAACCGTCGAGTGTGAGTAAAACTTTTTTCGTTTGGTGGTGAATTTATATTCGTGACCGGACAAAGACGTTACATGTACTTGCTGTTGCGACTTGATCTTGAAAAGGTTTATTTCAATGGAAGCACAAGAATCCTAGCTTTCCAATGATGTGTCATTTGTGTAGCCGTCTTAAAAATATATTAGTTAGAATTGAGTGCGTTATAACTGAGGGAGGAGTGGCAGCGTTTCTGTCCCGCGGGCGGAACAGCCCGCTCGCTTTAGCTTTAGCCCCGCTTGATTAATTAATCTAATGCAAGTCTAACTTTTTTGAGCGGCCTTTATGGAACAGGCCTCTGCGTTTTTTGCTGCATGATTCATTTGTCACTATTCCAGCAACGAAGTTGTCTATGGCTGCACTGCAGCTACAATTCACGAAATCTCTCTTACTAATTAAACGCCACCCTTGAATAAAGGCTGCCTTCGAATAAACACCGCACCAAAAAGATGAACATTGTGTAATAAACGTTGCACCAAAACAATCAGAAAATGGTTATTTAAAGATCCTGTAAAGTGGAATTGAAAATGAGATCATCACACCACAGAAGAATATGTTGTTAATTACCCATCCAAAATCAAACAAACAGACAAGTATGTTAAATTAGGCTTTGAAATCGTGAGAAAATCAGCAGCCTTCTCTGCTTGAGACTGAGGGGGCGTGTCGTCTGATGGAGCTGAATCTCTGCCCCCTCGAATTTGTGGAATTTAGCAACAACAGCAGCACTAGCTAAATCAATTGCAGATATCAGAACAGACCTACCTGCAGTCTCTGAGTGTTTTATGTATTACTTGTCTTTCCATCGAACCAGCTAAGTAACAGAATGTAACCGTATGTGATCTGATGTAGATAGGTTGCTGTGACGTAGCGTTTTTCAGTTTGAAAACTAAAGTGTAAGAACGTTTCAGCATGCTGCTTCAGATTTGTACACAATGTAGACACACGCGCGGCTTCAATTTTACACTAGGCTTTGTGTTTGAACTTATTGTAATCTTTTTGTTTGTCTATGGCCGCACTGTAGCTAAAATTCACAAAATCTCTCTTACTAATTAAACGCCGCCCTCGAATAAACGCTGCACAAAAAATTGACATTGTGTAATTAAAAAACGCCGCAGGGTTTAATCGAAGAAATACGGTTTGCTGCTTTGCTGCCTCTGGTAATGGAGGCATTGAATACATCAAAGGAATAATGAAATAAGAGGATTATCAAGGCATCTTAGAGCGAAATGTCCGTTGAAAAAGAACTATTCAATTACCGCACTTTTTCTATAAATTACATTCGTTTTTTTCTGTACTTCTGAATGACAGGAAATACAGATAGACAGACAGAAAGACAATGGTAAACTGAAAATGTATATTTTTACACAAAAATTACAGCCAAATGTTACTTAAAAATACACTAAAATTAGTTTTTTTTAAACAAATATGAATAACATTTTCACCAAAATTTTCTATTAAAACACATAATTTAATAATAATAACATTTTTTCAACTAAATGTTCTGTTAAAACACATAATTTCAAAACTAGCTATTTTAACAGTTATTTCGCAGATATTTACTTTCATCCTATAAGAACCTTGAATTGTGAACTGAGCTTGGGTAGTTGATGTCATGCAATACCAGCATGCACCAGTCAATATCGAAGACTACAAAAGCCTGCAAAAGCCTTTTGGGGCTATCTCGTTGTTTATGATCATTGATCAATGCACTTTTAGTAAAGCTCTCTTGGAAGTCGCTTTGGATAAAAGCATCTGCTAAATGAATAAATGTAAAGACTCCAGAGTAGGATGAAGGAAAGTTGATTAGATAGTTAACGGCAATGCTCCTGTTACCCAGAATGCCCCGCGGCAAGCTGAAAAGCTACAGAGTTAAAGGTTTAAGCTTAGTTAGATAAGCATTGTTTGGAGTTTTGTTTGTTCTGTTTTGATATGTGTAATGTGATGGTCTGTAGTTTGGATTAATTAAGTGTAACCCTGAGTGTGAATGTTGTCCAGTTAGATGGCGTGCGTGTGGCGAGCAATATTATTTTCCGATTCGTACAGATGTGGTGCTACAGTTGTAAATATCTGGAACTAGGGATGGGCGAACAATGCCTTGTGAAGCTTTGGTGGTTTCTTCCGATTGTGCCGGCCCACAGAGCCGAGTTATAGGCGCATTGAAAATGAACAGGGTCAGCTAGCAGACGTTTAAACTGGCTGAATGAGGCGTAGTGGTTGTGTCCGACGGTAGACTACCCTGCGTTATTAAATATTTTAATTAAGGCTACATGTGTTCATTTTGATCTGATATTAGTGCTCACACATTAAAATGTTGGGATACATTTGTAGGCTGTTAGAATTGTGTAATTTTCTCACGTTAAAAGTAAAAGAATATCTTCCGAGGTGCCCTGCATTGAGGCACAAACTCGGGTATCCAGACTCGCGCTGACAATTCGTTGTCAATTATCGCTTTAACCAGCTACACCACTGAAAAAGCTGATACTTGTTGATGTGGTTAGACCAGGGGTCACCAACCTTTTTGAACCTGAGGGCTACTTCATGGGTACTGAGTCATACGAAGGGCACCCAGTTTGATACACTCTTCTGAAATAAAAAATGTGCTCAGTTTGCCTTTAGTTATGTATTGTTATTAATGATTAATGATATTCATCTATGTGAAGACACTGATCATGTTAATGATTTCTCACAATAATTATCAACAATGACTTAAAAAAGGTGGGAAACAGATTATTATATCAATATTCAAAACTTTATTTCTATTAATCTCAGCAATTGCTTAAATTTTTCAGAGGATCACTATAACATTTCATAGGAAAAATCTTGCCAGTGACAAACCCTTTTGACAAATCTTAACTATGTAGCACCTTGTTTGAAAAAGAAATCAATTATGTAATGTTTAAGAAAAATCAATTTACATATTTTCAAATAAATCGAATCACATTTTGACTAATGACCAAGTCTGCTGCATTTTTAGAAAATAATCTTTTACATTTCATGAATACTCTTATGAATGGATTACAATTTTTCCTATTTTAAATTCACAACATTTCATAGGAAAAATCTCAAATGTTCACTAGCCAGTGACAAACTCTTTTAATAAATCATTAACTATGTATTGCACCTTGTATGAAAAAGTAATCAATTATGTAATGTTTAAGAAAAATCAATCAATTATGTAATGTTTAAGAAAAATCTACTTACATATTTTCAAATAAATCTAATCACATTTTGAACTAATGACCAAGTGTGCTGCATTTTTACAAAATTATATCTGTTACATTTCATGAACACTATTACATTGAACACAATGTATCCTATTTTTGATTCAGCTTTGCAACTGACACTTTGTTAGTGGGAAGACTGGCATTGCATGCTGTTCACCAGTGTGTTGTAGTCTGGTGTGTAACTTGACACTGCAACTCTGAGTGAGTCTTGCAGATGTGCATCAGTGAGGCGGGTTCTGTGTTTGTTCTTGATGAAGTTCATGTCAGAAAATGCTGATTCACAGAGATAGGTTGAACCAAACAGGCTGGCAACCTTCATAGCCGCTGTGCTTACACCACTGTACTTTTCTGTGTCAACAAGGCTCCAAAAGTTTGGTGCAGCTTGGTGGGCTTTGAGGTGCAGGTCATTCTGCAATGTTACAATTTCAATCTCCACCTGTCCAGCATCCAAGTTGAACGTTGCACTTAGTTGCTCAGCAATGTCAGTTATGTCCTTGTTCATGAAAGGATTGGAGATGAATGAAACACATGGCTCAAGCTGATCAAGGTCACAAAACCTATCCTCAAACTCTTGTCCAAGTCTGTTTATGACTTGACAGTACTTTTCTGCATTTTTGTCCAATGCCTCAGATGCAGAAGCATTGTCTTTCAGCACCGACTGCACAGAGGGAAAGTGCAGCATTTTTTTTCTCTGTAAATGCACAGAGAAAATGTTCATCTTGGCTTTAAATGCATTTAAAGCACTTATCATGTCAACAACAGTCTTACCTTTGCCTTGCAGCTCGCAGTTCAAGTGGTTTAGTTTCCCAGTAATGTCCGTTAGAAATGCGAGGTCAAGTGTCCACTCTGTGCCCTCTAGCAGCGAGACATCTTCCCCTTTGGACTGCATGAACTCCTTGATTTCACCCAAAAGTGACAAAAAACGAAGCAAAACTCGTCCTCTGCTCAGCCATCGGATTTCTGTGTGTAGCAGCAGGTCGCCATATTCTGCTGACATCTCCTGCAATAGCGCCTTGAAGATCCTGTGCTGTTTCGCTTTGGAGCGGATGCTGTTGATGATTTTCACAACGGGAGTCATCACGTGCTCAAAGCCGATCACTTTTGCACATAACGCCTGCTGGCGAATGATGCAGTGGTAATGCAGAAGTTTTGGGAAGTCTGGGTCACCTTTACAGTGCGCGATGAAACCTGCATGTCGGCCGATCATAGCAGGAGCCCCGTCTGTAGTCACCGCTACTAGCTTTTCCAGTGGCACCTTTTTCTGTACGAAAAACTCCTTCACCGCGTTGTAAACGTCAACTCCCCTCGTAGTTGTCTTTAAGGGCAGTAGTGTCAGGAGTTCTTCTTTCGTGGATAAATCTGCAAACACCATCCGGATAAAGACTGACAGCTGCGCTGTACTGCTGTTGTCCACGGACTCGTCGCACTGGATGCTAAACCACCTGCACCGCGCCAGATCCCGGTCCAGCTGCTCTGCCAGGTTAGTGGACATAGCTGACACCCGTCTAGTCATCGTCGATGCCCCCAGTTGGACATCGGAGAGAGTGGAGATTAGATTGGCTCCATTTTTCTCGTCTTTAAGTACAGTGTTGGCAATAATCATCATTGCTTCTTTGAAAACTTCTCCGTCTGAAAAGGCCTTCTTCTTCTTTATCAGAAAATGTGCAGCTCTAAACGAGGCTTCGGTTGCTTTTATGGAGTTCTTTGCCGGCTTCGTGAAAAAAGACTGCTGCTTTCCCAAAGCTGCCTTTAGCTCACGGGCTTTTTCTGCCCGTAGCGCGCTTCCCGCGGGGTAGTTAGCCTGGTAGCTGTTGTGTGTAGCAAAGTGTCTCTCCACATTGTGCCGCTTTGCCGTCGCCACAGTCGCGCCGCAAATGAGACAAACGCAGTTTTCTTTCACACTTGTAAAAAAGAATTCTTCCTCCCATTCACTGTGAAAATTATAGGTTCTCTTCCTTTTTTCTGCCATGTTTTTGGGGTAAGAATGTGCATTCAGCTCATGGATTCAGCTCCCCATCATCGCTGTTCCCGCTAAACGCTCAGCCCCGCGAACACTGAATCTTCCTTTGTCATGCGCACTCATCTTTGAACTAGAATAGGTCAGAAATCGACTGAATTATCAAAACTTCCATGTATTGTACAAATATTTTTTATTTTTTATTTTAAAGATCTTGTCATTTTCATATAGCCTACATATAAATGCAAGTGTGATTTTTTTTTAGACGCAGCTCACTGGAGAGTTGTGCTATTTTTAGAACAGGCCTGCGGGCGCCTCAAATGGTCCTTGCGGGCGCACTGGTGCCCGCGGGCACTGTGTTGGTGACCTCTGGGTTAGACGGTCTTTATACAATACGTCTTTTTATTACATGGCAACGACAGTACGAGCCTTCTGATTGGCTAATGGGTAGTCATGCCAGACCCGTATTGACCAGCGGTCCGATACGTATTGTTATTGCCCTCCTCTGACGTCATCTTCAAAATGAGCGATATTGAAGTCAACTGAGTTTTACTATCCAGACGATACTGAAGACGATACTGAATCAACACAACAAAGAAATTGTTAACTTTCTGAAAAAGGCGTTATTTGTGTTGGAATTAAAGCCATTTTAGCAGAACCGTACTGTCCGCTTTCTATCAAAAGTAATTGGTTGCTAGACAACACCTGAAACACACCGTGAGCTAGCCTAGCTAGCTACAATTAGCCTACAATTTACAAAATGAAAAGAGCTAAAAATGCCATATAATAAACAACTTACTAACCTCGACCGTTCGGTCATGCCGGGAAATATCAAACCTCTGCTGTTCAAGTCTCAGTTTGATATTTCCCGGCATGACCTCACTCTCGGTTAGTAAGTAGCTAATATCAATAAACTAGATTACACAGATGTTTTCTTATTCTTAACATTTGTGATATGTAGGCTAGGCCTATTGTGAACTGGATAATTACTAATTATTATTACTGTTGACAATGTTGACAAATCATCAACATTTGTTTTCTGGGCACTGTGTAGACTTACCTAGTCTTATCATGTTACGTTTCATTTCAATAAAATAACACAACACTCAAGTGCACGGATTTAAAATGATTACAATATGGATTTTGCTAAATCATAATGGAGCTGCTTCTCTGGCAATGTGTGATTTGTCTTTAACAAGAAGCGAGGCTTCGTTCCCTATGGCTCTGGTTCAGAAGAGCGGCAAAACTTCGAATCAGTTTGTGACGTTTGAAGCATTGAACGTCATCTATCACGTGGTTACGTAATTTGATACAAGCTACAAAACACTTTTTAGAAACTGTGTGTTTTGGCCATATGTCCCATCCCTACTGATAACAGCATCTGGATGCTGTATGTTGTGCACACGACTTGTTTTCAATGAACATGTTAAATCGTGATTTGGCTTTATTAAATATTTTGATTAATTGAAAATGCAGTATTTTTACATTGAAGTTTAATTAATAAAAGTAATATTTACCTGTAAAGAACAGCCTGTAATGAAATATCACAGATATATCTTGTGAACTATAAGGGAGTCAGGTGGCTGAGCGGTAAGGAAATCGGTATAGTAATCTGAAAGTTGCCGGTTTGATTCCCTGGCTGTGCGAAATGACGTTGTGTCCTTGGGCAAGGCACTTCACACTACTTGCCTCGGGGGAATGTCCCTGTACTTACTGTATGTCGCTCTGCATAAGAACGTCTGCTAAATGTAAATTCGGTACTGGAACGTGTTATAACATGGGTTTATAATGTAAACGTAAACAATGTTACATATGTTTGTACAATTACAAATTGTTTCCCCCCGCAAATCTGGTTTATGATAATAGTACACATTTAATTAAAATTAGAATTATTATTTTTTACAGAGAAGTTTAGTTTAGTTTATTTGTTTATAGTTTCGTGGACAGTCCCCTTTGAGAAGGAGCAGCTTTAGCCTATTTGGCTAATTTCCAGCTGTAGTCCCCGGCCAGTTGTCAGTAGGCAACCTACAATACATAACAGTAAAAAAATAAATAAAATACATTACATTTATAATTACAGCAGGCCTGAGCAAGAAGGGGAAAAAGACAAACATATTGCACACAGTTGGAGCAAGAACAAACAGGCAAGCACAGATGATGGCAAAGATATCAAGGCAGTTCATGCAACAACAACACAAACACACAGGGGACAACGGAAAATAGGCCACAAAGATCACATTGAAAGTACATAGGGCAGAACATGCAGGCAGGTAGCAGAGATGGAGTGGCAGCAACAATAACACATCATACATACACATCACGTCTTACAGAAATTAATGTGTGCAGTTATAGTTGTCGGACAGCCATGTTTTTAGATGTGCTGTAAAGGTGGAATATGTATGTATTTCATTGATAGTGGTAGGCAGTGAATTCCAATTTTGTATTGCCCTAACAGAAAATGATTGTTGACCAAATGTGCTTTTTCTAAATGGGATTAGCAGGTCACCCCGTGTGGTGCTTCTGGTGATCTGATTGCTGCTGTTACGTTGGATTATGAATTCTTTTAAAGGAGGAGGAGCGGTGTTATGCAGAATTTTGAAAACCAGGCAGATGTTTTTATATTTGATTACATCTTCCCAGCTCAGCAGTGTACGGTTATTTAATATAGTACAATGATGTGAGCTGTTAGGCTTCTGGTCCAACACTTTGAGTGTTCTCTTGTAAAGAGTTGCTAATGGCTTCAATGACAAACTGTTAGTTTGTCCCCAGCTTGTCATACAGTATGTAAGATGTGACATAATCATGGCATCCAAGTTTGGCAACATTAAAAGTTAGGGAATTTCTAATATATTTAAAATTGGCTAAGCTAAACTTGACCCTGTTGCACACCTTCTTAATGTGTGCTTTAAAAGAAAGTTCAATTAATCAAAGTCATATTTACCGGCCTGGTAACATATAAACATATAAACATATAACATATAAACAGCCTGTAATGTAATATCACAGATCTTGTACATTTGGTACAGGAAAATGAAATTACTTTACGGTTAATGTCTTTTACTGTAATTTAATGGGTTTAATCTGGCATCCCAGCTGCCAGATTGTTCCTGTTTGTTTTACAGTGTACTCAACTACTGCCAATTTAGAATGTTGGGGCTAGTTGGGCATTGTCTAAGCAGTGTGCAAGCGGCCTAAGAAGGGGAAGGAAGAGGTAGGAAAAACCCTGAGGAGGCTTTCTGACAGAGGGTCTATCTTCTTAATGACGAGAGACGGAGGGAGAGACAAAGACTTCACAGAACCTTCAACAGCCAAACGTCAACCCGGTCCCCCGGCTCCAATAAATGTCATGCACTCATCAATCTTTTGGCATTACGCCCCTAACAGCCCTGGATTTTAAAGACAACCCATACAACTATCAACAAAGGTCTGGTTCTCCCTATGGCATCATACTTGTGTATGCATTAAAATATACAGCCCAATCATCATCTTGATTGCAATACTAAACAGTATTAGGTGTTGGCTTTAGTGATAGGATTACCTTCTTATATATTGTATGTATACTGTATAATATATTAATTATAGTAGATGTGTATTTGCATCTGTGTGTGCATGGGAGGAAAAAGTTTGTGTAAAAAAACATTACAGCTCATTTATGGCATTGTCAGAGTGTCGCTAACATTAATCTTTGTTGGATGATAGTTATTTGTTGGATGATAGTTACTCATGATCTCTTTTGGTTTTATAGGTATTCCATCACTAGTGACTTAATCCTGTGGTAACATGAGCTGACCTTTGACCAGCATGAACTCTTTATCAAGACCTCAGAGGGCCTGAGATTTGCCATGACCTGCAGAAATGTATAGTCTGGAGCACCAAAATACAAGGCCTTCTATCATCAGGAGTTTAAAGTGATGAAATACTTAATACAGCAATATCCCTTCCAATCCTCCTTACTACTCTCCCTAGATGAACATCAGTCATCACCTGATTTTACCCCTCACCCCAAACACCTTATCCCAATGATATCCCAACTTGCTTTCAGTGACCTTGATCTATGTGTCTGTTTCCGGAGATTTTTACACCATTGGTAGGGCATTTCAGGCCCATGGGTGGCTGGTGAGTGATAGACCCTGCTCTGAAAGAGGAAACTGACGGATGGCTCCCCAGTTCGTCAGAATAGAGGCTGAGGGTGAATCAGAATATAAATAGAAGTTATATCAAACAGGAGCAGCCTTGAAAATCTATTGTATAGACAGCTCTGCAGCTTAAACTAATAATACTGTAAAAAATTACAACACCACACTACTTCACTAACTAGTCCACTAGCTCTTTAGCTTTGTTGCATAAGTAGCTCTACAAGCTTGCTGTTAAATGTTTCTTGTGTTCTGTAATGTCATTTCAAGACTGGTCAATACCACAACTGCGGGAATATCACTAATTTGCCTGTGCATTGTTTAATGTATTTGTTCATATCATTACTGTTATTGGATGTAAAATGTCACGCTTCAAATGCAATCAATAACTTAACTCATTTCTAATCTGAAATTACCCATCACCCCCTTCTTGCACCGCAAAAGTGAATGAGGAAGATAGTGAAACAGTGGCTGTCTGAAGATGTTGGCCAAATCAGCTACAGTCGTATGCAAAAGTTTGGGCACCCCTGATAATCTCCATTACTTTCATCTATAAAATGTTGGGCGTTTGGATGAGGAACGTCTTTGTCATATATATACACATACGTCATGGACAGTGATATTTTAGCCGTGAAATAAGGTTTATTTGATAAACAGAAAATATGCCATACGCATCATAAGAGAATTAGACACTTGCATAAATTTGGGCACCCCAACAGAAAAATCACATTAATATTTAGTAGAGCCTCCTTTTGCAAAAATAACAGCTTCTAGACGCTTTTTATATCCTCTGATGAGTGTCTGGATTCTGGATTGAGGTAATTTGGACCATTCTTCCTTACAATACATCTCCAGTTCAGTAAGGTTTGATGGGTGCCTAGCGTGGACAGCCCGCTTCAAGTCACCCCATAGATTTTCAATTATATTCAAGTCTGGGGACTGGGATGGCCATTCCAAAACATTGTAGTTGTTCCTCTGCATAAATGCCTTAGTGGATTTGGAGCAATGTTTCGGGTCGTTGTCCTGCTGGAACACCCAACTGCGCCGTAACTTCAGCTTTGTTACAGATTCTTGAACATTATTGTCCAGAATTTGCTGGTACTGAGTTGAATCCATACGACCTTTAACTTTAACTAGATTCCCAGTTCCTGCACTAGCCACACAGCCCCACAGCATGACGGACCCCCCCACCAAATTTTACTGTGGGCAGCAAGTGTTTTTCTAGGAATGCTGTGTTCTTTTGCCTCCATGCGTAACGCCTCTTGTTGTGACCGAATAACTCCATCTTTGTCTCATCAGTCCACAGCACTTTGTTCCAAAATGAGCCTGGCTTGTTCAAATGTAGTTTGGCAAACCTCAAGCGAGCCTTTTTGTGGCGCGTGTGCAGAAAAGGCTTCTTCCGCATCACTCTCCCATACAGCTGTTCTCTGTGCAATGTGCGCTGAATGGTCGAGCAATGCACAGTGACACCATCTGCAGCAAGATGACCTTGCAGCTCTTTGGAGGTGGTCTGAGGGTTGTCCTTGACCATTCTGACCATTCTTCGCCTTTGCCTCTTTGTTATTTTTCCTGGCCTGCCACTTCTGGCCTTAACAAGAACTGTGCCTGTTGCCTTCCATTTCCTAATGACATTCCTCACAGTGGAAACTGATAGCTGAAACCTCCGGGATAACTTTTTGTAGCCTTCCCCTAAACCATACTGCTGAACAATCTTTGTTTTTAGATCATTTGATAGCTGTTTTGATGCCCCCATTTTGCCACTGTTCAGAGGAGAATCAAAGAGAAGCAAAACTTGCAATTGGCTAACTTAAATACCTTTTCTAATGATTGAATGCACCTTTTTATGTAATTGAAGGCTTAACGAGTTAATCAGACTAACTATGTGTTGCAGTCAGTAGCGGCTGGTGATTTTTTTTTGGGGGGGGGGCGCAGTTGGGCGGCGGGTTGGTCGTTACACAGAACTTTTTTTTTAACATTAAATATATATGTATTAGCTATGTTGGATGCTGTCGTCCTCTCCTACTATTTCTTCAATGCCTAACGAATCTATCTCTTGACCCTGTATGTATGTTTGAGCAGCACTGGTTGAAGCCTGAAAATATTGTAAACAATGTTTGCATATATGCAGGTAGCAGTGCTAAATAACTATTTTGCTTGTCGGCTAGTAGGGCTCATGAGACAGCTCACCAAAAGAACGATGGGGAAGCCACTTGTCTAGCAGATTAAGACATGTTGGTAGGTACCTAGCGAAAAGTAGCCTCAACTTTCCTAGACTTAGCTACGATACTACTGCTGAAGGGTCGCTGATATCGCATAGCGTCGTTGCTAACGTGTGATGTTGTGACTGTGTGTGTAACACTGAATTACTCACTGAACAACCAGCTAACCAGCTCCGGTTACTTAGCATACAGGTTTGAGGAGAAGCTACGGGTGTACGTCCCGTAAGCCTACAGCCCATCATCCTTTGCTAGCTATGTTGCTCTCGTAGATACGTGATAATTATATGGGATGTGGGGGAATGATAAGGGGAGTGAAGGTCTCTGATTCGACGAATCAGATGTCAATATAAGTAAGAAACGATGTCATTGGCCAGGGGTGCACGAGTGTGCGCCCCGGCATCGCCCCTTTTTTCCGCCAATGAGAAGCCGTTCTTCTCAAATGTATGAAAAAAGAATGAGAGCTCCCATTGACTTCCATTTGGCCGGCGCCCCTCCAGGGGGGAGTGGCTTATCTCAGTGATAACGAATGGCAATATATTATATTTGGTCACATTTAAGTGGTTGTTGACAGGGACTTACGGTCTCCCACACACATTTAACGCATTAACACAGTACATTTCTTATTTAAATAGTTTGGTATATCATATTTTTGAACTTTTTTTGTATTTTTTTTTACGAACAATTCTAGGAGGGGCGGCACCCGTGCGCCCTCTGTGGACGCACCGCCACTGGTTGCAGTTAATCAGCATTTAGTAGGCAGAGGTATTCAAATCAAATAAATGATAAGGGTGCCCAAACTTTTGCACAGCCTTTTTTTCACATTTGATTTAATTTCACACAACTAAATACTGCTACACCAAATATCTTTGTCTGGAAAACACCCCAGCACTCAGTGTTAACTAGAAAAGTAATATTACAATATTATATTGATCTTTTTTGGTGAAGACAGGAAATTATCATGCAGCCTCAGAGGGGTGCCTAAACTTTTGCATACGACTGTATAATTAGATTTAGTTACCTGAAGCATGAAGTTTACAATAATGTCCAAAAGAAAACACACGGCTTGTGTAAATTCTGCAAAGAGACACTCACTGAGACGGCTGGGACTAGGTGTACATCAAACTTTTAAGCATTTAGAAAGATAACGTTAAAAAAGGTAAACTAGGCATAAGTGAAGCTAGCAAAGCTAGCTACCTAACATTTACAATCTACCAATGTACCAAAGCTCTTCAGAAATCTCTTCCCCCATTACACATATTATTACTCCATTACAGTATTAGCTATGTAACATACTGTATGTTTCAGGGCGTTAGTTTCAGTTGCTTGCCAGAATTAGTTTGTAATAACGAGCAAGGCCACAAAGCTATGTAGCTAATGATAAATATAAAGTTATGTTACATCAACGTAAACTCATGTCAGCTGCATATGGAGCCCCTGAAGTGAAAAAAATAACTGGTTATTTGCACAAAATGTAGGGGATAGTTTCAAGTTTACTTGCCATTTATTTTTTAAGGAATGGCTACATCATAATTAGTTGGGCCTGCTCCTCTACATAATCTTTTATTAAATATAATGTTGTCAACGTTGCAAATTGTGATGTGTGCACTGTGAAACATAATAATCTGTATTTCTGAATGACGGGAAAGACAATAGCAAACTGTAAATGTAAAATGTTACATAAAAATTACTGCCAAATGTCACTGCCAAATTAAAAATACACAAAAATGTTTAAACAAACAAATATTAATAACATTTTCACCAAAATGTACTGTTAAAACACATCATTTCATAATAACAACATGTTCACCAAAATGTTCTGTTAAAACACATAATTTAAAAACTATTTTTTAAATTAGCTAGCTATTTTAACAGTTATTTTGCAGATATTTACTTTCATCCCACAGACAAATAATCAATATATATATAAATAACTTCTTAATAACATAATTTTTCAGACATAGGAACCTTGAATTGTGAACTGAGCTCGGGTAGTTGACTTCATGCAATCCCAGCATGCACCAGTCAATATCAAAGACTACACAAGCCTGCAAAAGCCTTTTGGGGCTATCTCGTTGTTTATGATCATTGACCAATGCAATTTCAGTAAAGCTCTCTCTTGGAAGTCGCTTTGGATAAAAGCGTCTGCTAAATGAATAAATGTAAAGACTCCAGAGTAGGACAAAGGAAAGTTGATTAGATAGTTGTGTAGCGGCAACGCTCCTGTTACCCAGAATGCCCTGCGGCAAGATGAAAAGCTACAAAGTTAAAGGTTTAAGCTAAGTTAGATAAGCATGGTTTCGAGTTTTGTTGTTTTGTTCATTCTGTTTTCATATGTGTAATGTGATGGTCTGTAGTTTGGATAAATGTTTACCCTGAAAGTAATAAAGAGTTTACCTTGAGTGTGAATGTTGTCGAGTTAGATTGCGATCTAATGTGTCTTGTACAGCAATATTCCTCTCCAATACTTATGGTCAGCCGGCGCTACAGTTGTAAATATCTGGATACTGATTACAGCAGCTGGATGCAGTATGTTGTGTACACGACTAGTTTTGAATTAACAATTTAAGTTGTGATATCTTGTTTTGACTTTATTGAATATTTGTATTTATTGAAAATGCTGAATTTTTACATTGAATTTTAATTAATAAAAGTGGTATTTACCGGTAAATAACAGCCTGTAATGTAATTTCACAGATATATCTTGTAAATGTTGTACTGGAACGTGTCATCATTCATCATCATATGCAGTCGGTCATTTCCGATAATGACTGACTTCTGGGTTTTCGAATCATCGTTCGCCATGTGGGACGGTCCTGGGCAAGGGTGTACCAGCTATCCACATCAATTTCCTTCTGTTTCAAGTGCCGCTTCACTGTATCCTTGAATCGCAGCTTTGGACGCCCTCGATTTCTGCTGCCTGTTGTTAGTTGTGAGAAGAGGATTTGTTTGGGTAGCCTTTTGCTGTCCATTCGAGCAACATGACCCACCCATCTCAAATTCTTCTGTATCAGCAGGTCATACATAGTACGCAATCCTGCTTTCTGGAGGATCTCAGTGTTTTTCCGATAGTGCCACCATTTCACGTTCATAATACACCGCAAGTGCTTCATCATGAAAGTGTTGAGTTTATGCACTTGTGCTTTATATAACGTCCATGCCTCTGCACCATAGAGTAGGGTAGACAAAACAATTGCTCTATACACCTGGCACTTCACCTTGATGGAAATTTTTTTTATTTCTCCACAAGAAATATCTCTCACTAAGTCTACCGAAGCTAGCTGACGCCTTAGCCATTCGTGATTGGAGCTCAGTGTCGAGTTTTGCATCCGGTGTCACTGTGCTACCAAGGTAGGTGAACCTTGTGACATTTTCCAAACTATGATCATTTATCTTTACATCCCCAGGTGGGTTCGGGTTCAGCCTGCATGGTTGGTGTAAGACTTCAGTTTTTCGCATATTAATTTGTAGTCCGAAGGCTTTGGCTGCTTGGGCGAATAGTGTTGTGATTTCTTGGATGTCCTCGAGACTATGGGCAATAAGCGCAGTATCATCCGCAAACATGAGCTCTCGCACCGGCTGTTGCTGCGTCTTAGTCTTAGCTTTAAATTGACTGAGATTGAAGAGATCAGCACCAGGTCTTGTTTGGATATAGACGCCCTTCTGGTTTGCCCTGTAAGCATTGTCGAGTACCGCCGACAGGTATATGCTAAATAGAGATGGAGCCAACACACAACCCTGCTTTACTCCATTGTTCACTGAAAAGGACTCTTTTCCTCTAGTGTTCACATGTGCTGTCATACCCTCGTGAAATTGTTTTACCATATCCACAAAGTGTTCCGGACACCCGATTCTATCCAGCACGGTCCATAGGCCCGTCCGTGATACAGTGTCAAATGCTTTTTTAAAGTCGATGAACACCACATACAGTGGCCTATTCTGTTCGAAGCATTTCTCCTGCACCTGACGGAGGGAGAATATCATGTCCACAGTGCTTCTTTCCTGGCGGAATCCGCATTGCGTTTCAGGGAGCAGGCCATCCTCCAGGTGTTGTATGAGGCGATGCTGAATGCTGAAAATGGTGAATTTTTACATTGAAGTTTAATTAATAAAAGTGGTATTTACCGGTAAATAACAACCTGTAATGTAATTTCACAGATATATCTTGTAAATGTTGTACTGGAAGGTGTCATAATATAGGTTTATAATGTGAACGTACACAACGTACATGTTTGTACAATTACAAATCGTTTTCCCCCCGCAAATCTGGTTTATTCAGGATAATAATACACATTTAAAATGAGAAATGCTGTTTTTTTACAAATAAGTTCAATAAAAGTCACATTTACCAGCAAAAAACAGTCTGTAATGTAATTTTGTTAAAGGAAAATTATTTTACGGTTAATTAATATACATTTTAAAAATATATATTACTGCAATTCAATGGGTTTCATCTGGCATCCCAGCCGCCAGATTCTTCCTGTTTTTTTACAATGTTTTTTTTTACAGTGTGTGTATAAATAAAAGAAGAACACCAGGGGGGTATTCCATCAACGTCGATTAAGGAAAAGCGAGACTTATTTCGCCAAGTCTCACTTACTTTAATAATAATAATACATTTTATTTGTATAGCGCTTTTCCAGGACACTCAAAGTCGCTTTACAGAGTCAAGTATTCATTCAGACCCAGTCATACCGGTGGTGCAGAAGCGAGGCTGCCAATTCGCGCCATACGGGCCCTCTGACCACCAACATTCATTCAACATTCATACGCATTCATACGCATGTCTTTATGATGGTGGGGGAAACCGGAGTACCCGGAGGAAACCCACGCAGGCACGGGGAGAACATGTAGCTTTAGCGAGAGTTCCGTTCCATTAAGGTGGCTTATTTTAGTTCAAGCTACGTAACCAAGGTAACTTATACTTCGGAACTAGCCTGCTCCGTGTCAGGCTAAAAGTCAAGCTAAACTAATATGTGTTGCAAAGAATTTCAAACAAGCGGAAACAGAATCTGAAAAGACAGTTCCGTCGAGTAAATTCTTGCGCGCAAAACACTTTAGTCCGTGTTCGGAAACGTAGCCTAAATTAAGACTTTTTGAAGTGCATAGCCTACATGAACGATTTACGTGTTTAATTCATTTCCAAAAAATATATAAATTTAAATAAACAAGTTAAGAAATAATGTCACAGTTTTCAAAAGCCATTGGTTAAGTGACATAAAATAAGGCCTTTAGAAACTAAACAGAGCGTCTAGACAAGTTACAATCGCTTATGGCGTATCCGTTCTTTGACAACCCTTTTATTTGTTATCTTAATAAATGCGTGCGGCAAAGTTATTTTGAAGTAGGCCTAATTGATTAGGTCTAATTGTGTTCAAGATGTGAAGACAAAAACATTATTAGCCCACATCAAGTTCAATTAACCATGGCCATCTTCAGTGTTTTGAATTTGATCCTACAATTTTCAATTGCTGCCACGTTCTTTTTTGGGTTATATTCTCCATCTCGTGTTGAGAATATCGGCCATAGGCCAGCCTACTGTCAGAACGGTTTCAAACAGCTCATCAAATTACACTAATTATCAGTGAATCACTGAATGCATATATGTTAATTTGGTATGTCTACAATTTACGCTTTTTAACGGTCGTAATGGTTTGACAAGTTTTCTCCCATGTCATGTTAATTGCGGCAACCCTTTTTTGGGACAACTCCAAAAAAACTCAAAAGAACAATTTACGCTGCTGAAACAACACCACTCTGCTGGTTTACGCTTTGCTTTTTGCGACATAACTCCTCTTTTCGACGATCGCCTTATCTGGGCTGCACAGTCTAAGCTTATTGAGGTCTAGCTTGAGTTAGCGTTGCCTGTTAGTGGAACGGAACGTTAGTGGAACGGTTTGAGGCTTAAGTCTGAGTTGACGTTTACCCAAGTGAGACTTATTCGTTTTAGCGAGACTTGCGTTAGCGACGTTGATGGAATACCCCCCAGCATGTTTCAAAAGTCCCGCTTACCAAAACAGTCTGGTGGAACTGCAACAAATTCGGTACAACGGGGCTTAATGACGAGTGGCAAGGCTGTCCTTAAACAGGCTCTGCTAATAAACTCTGATCCAAAATACAGATTCAGGGGTATTTAAGCACAGCCTATCAATGGCCCTAATTATGTCAACAACCCGCCCACTTGGAGATGCTCGTGGCGGAGCCAGTATAGATAGAAACTTGCAATTTAAATCGATCTTTAGCTTAGTGGCTAGCTCTCCTAACGGCCTGTTATAACAACTATCTTCTTAGCTACTTAATTCTACTCTGACACAGTTTTAGATCAAACGACAAAAATGAAACAAGTCTGAATTACTTACTATGAGCAGATCGACGATGTTAACTTCAGCACACACTAATACACTCAGCATGTAGTGCAGTCCCATGTTTACTGCATCATCCACTGACCTATTAGCCAGGTAGGCAAACTGCAGAGGGTCCAGCAGGGGGCCTGTGATGACCTTCAGTCTCTCAAAGGATTTCATGACCACAGACGTCAGGGCGACGGGCCTGTAGTCATTCAGTCCAGTGATGGAGGATTTCTTGGGAACCGGGATGATGGTGGAGCGTTTGAAGCAGGAGGGGACTTCACACAGTTTCAGAGATCTGTTGAAGATTCGTGTGAAGATGGGGGCCAGCTGGTCAGCACAGACTTTCATACAGGAGGGTGACACACCGTCTGGGTTTGGAGCCTTCCTGATCTTCTGTCTCTGAAAGAGCTGACACACATCTCCTTCACAGACCGTCAGTGCCAAGGGGTAGTTAGGGGGGAGGTGATAGCAGGGGGAGCAGTTTGTTTGGTGAAGTCTGAGTTGGAGCGGGGTGTGGATGTGGGGTGATCAAACCTGCAGTAAAACTCATTCAGATCGTCGGCTAGTTGAGGGTTCCCTGCAGTGTGGGGGGACGGTTTCCTGTAGTTGGTGATATCATGAAGGCCTCTCCACACTGACGCAGGATCGTTAGATGAGAACCTGTTTTTAAACTTTTCAGAGTAGCTCCTCTTTGCTACTCTGATCTCCTTTGTCAGTGTGTTACTGGCCTGGTTGTATAGAATCCTGTCCCCACTCCTGTAGGCCTCCTCTTTGGCCTTTCGAAGCTGTCTGAGCTTTGCCGTAAACCAAGGTTTATCATCACTGAAGGTGCGGAAAGTTTTGGTGGGTACACATGTCCTCACAAAAACTGATGTAAGATGTCACAGTGTCAGTAAGTTCGTCCAGGTCTGTAGATGTAGCCTCAAAAACAATCCAGTCAGTGCAGTCAAAGCAGGTCTGTAGCTCCAGTTTTGACTTGTTGGTCCATTTTCTGCTGTCTTGACTGCAGGCTTTGCAGATTTTAATTTCTGCCTGTAGTTTGGGAGAATATGGACCAGGCAGTGATCAGAGAGTCCCAAAGCTGCACAGGGAACAGAGTGATTTGTGTCCTTTAAAACTGTATAGCAGTGGTCCACTGTGTTTTTGTCTCTGGTGGGACACTTAATGCCTGAATTTTGGCAGTTCGTTGTTGAGGTTTGCTTTGTTAAAATCCCCAAGGATAATGAGAAGGGAGTCTGGATATTTTTTCTCCATGCTGGTTATCTGGTCAGCCAGGTGTTGTAGCGCCTCGCTAACGCAGGCCTGAGGTGGTATGTAGACACCGACCAGAATGAAGGAGGAAAACTCCCGCGGTGAATAAAACGGTCTGCAGCTGATGGAAATAGTCTCTAGGTGTGGAGTGCATACTATCCTTAATACTGTGACATCTTTACACCAACCTTTGTTTATGTAGAAGCATATTCCGCCTCCCCTAGTTTTCCCCGTTAACTCCTTTACACGGTCTGCACGGTGGAGTTGGAAGCCCGGCAGGTGTAGAATGCTGTCAGGGGTAGACTCACCAAGCCAGGTTTCAGTAAAAAACACAGGGCAGCAGATCCTAATAAAATCCTTATTTATCCTGTTTAAGAGCAGCAGTTTATCCATTTTGTTTGGCAGAGAGCAGACATTCGCCAAAGATGGAAGCGGTGTTCGGAACCCGCTTTCGCAGTTTAACCAGCACTCCAGCGCGCTTCCCTCGCCTGCGACTCGTCCAAGCTCCACAGAGAGCTGCTGCCCCTCCGAACAAAATATCTAAAAAGGATTCTGGGTGTGTAAAGACCGGTGAAAAAGTTTGTGGAGTGGACTGTCGGATATTAAGTAGGTCTTCCCTGGTGAAAGTGATAGGAAAGTGAGTACTGAAGACTGCATTTGTTGTAATCTCCATGGCAACAACCATCTTTAAAAAAATATATATCCAAATACATTTTTTTTTAGTTTCTAAATGTGTAAACACCGGTAAGATGTTTGTATAGAGGACTCTCGAACATTCAGTAGTACTTCCCTGGTTAAAGTGGCAGGAAAGGGAGTACTGAAGACTGCACAAATTTAAAAAAAGTACAAGAGAGCAAAACACAGAGGCTGCCATCCGCGGCGCCGTCTCCATGGTAAATGTGTACTATATGTACAGTATAATTGGGTGTGCTCAAGCCTTCGGAGAGCACAGCCATTGTTTTCTCCCATATATATTATTTATTGGGTGTGCATAGACAACATCGCTGTCAAAGACCGTAATCGGTCTTGTTACCGATGGCGTTGCTTCTATTGGGATTAACGTTCCGTTGCACGGTTTAGGAGTTTACAACGCTTTTGTGGCAAAAAGTGCCTTGTGTGCCCAAAGGGAACTCAGTGCTAGCCTACGTCACAACGTCAGCACACGTTAGCAATAGAAGTGTCAAGTCACAAAGTACAAATACTTCGTTACCTTACTTAAGTAGAAATGTTGGGTATCCATACTTTACTGAAATAATTATTTGTCAGCTGACTTTCTACTTCTACTCCTTACATTTTCACGCAATTATCTGTACTTCCTACTTCTAACATACATTTTTTTGCCTTGTTACTCCAATTTCAGTTCGGCTTGTTTTCATTCCGGTCATCATTCACTCTAGTTGCCTTCAAGTATAGTAATGGTGCAAACAGTCAAACTTCAGAGGCATGTTATCAATAGCCTTTATTCAAATTAGACGGTGAGTTTGTGAAAACCATTAGCTCGTGGTAGCCTACTTGGGTGCACTTGTTAATGCTAGTACATTAACATTAACATTTCAATATAACAAGTCATTATGGCCATTATGGAAGTATGTTTTTTTGGGGGAGGTGGGGTCGTGCATTATAGACCCCCGTGCCTAAGCTTTTGTCCTTAATGGCATTTTCCCCCCTTACATAACTACTTTTACTTATATACTTTAAGTAGTTTGGAAACCAGTGCTTTTATACTTTTACTTGAGTAAAAAGCTTGAATTGATACCTCAACTTCTACAGAAGTATTTTTAAACCCCATGAATGTGAATACTTTTGACACCTCTGGTTAGCAACGGCGCATAGATACGACGTGCATAGATGTACTAGTAAGACTGTTGCACAGCAAGTATCGTATCGTGACGTGGTACGGGACGGTGAATGAATGCAATATGAGTAGGCTAAATGCTTGAAAATATCACTAAAAGGGACACACTTAAGGTGACGTTTTCACAGAGGTTAGGACAATTTTTACACAGGATTGCCCAATATCTTCGTTTGATCCAACTTTTCAACTGAGGCTTATCACTATTCCCTATTGCAGGGGAAATGAGAAGATAACCGTTTCATTCTACACTTCACTTTTTGTATTTTTTATTGTAAATGAGAAGCAACAAATGTATGCTTTTAAATCTATGCAATCTTCATAAATAATAAGTAGGCATTTTTATATAAAATATACAGAAATATCAGTTGTAAAAATTACAGTTAATAAACGGACCCATCTGCAACCGACGCAAGCAAGCACCCTACAATTTCCCTAGGAATTGTACCCCCTCTAGTTTTCTTGATAATGTCCTTTTAATGTTATTTATTCGTTATGAAAGTCTCCCAGTTATGTTTAATTTATATTGTTTCATTTTTACCAGCTCCTTCCGCTCCAGTGAAGGTCCCTATAACAGTACCTCCTCAGCTTCTTTGTCTTGGCTCCAACCCTGATTCCTCAGCCTCGGTCACATACACTCGGTTCTGACACAGTAGGTTTGTAATTTCATTTTAATGGACACAGACACACACATACCTGCAGTCAAAATGTAATTTTTTATCTACAAACAAGTTTGTTTTCTGAAGCTTATGAAAAGTAAAACCAAGTAATTTCATGTCATGTAACGAAACAGTGCTTTCATTTTTCACAGATGGTAACAATGTTATTCTAATTAAATGTAATTTAACAATATTTTATATGCTTTTTGCTTTTTCATACCCCGCTTCTCCAGTATGCCTGCAGCTTCTTCCGCTGTATCCGCTGATATATGTTGTTACTCAGCCAGAGCTTATTGAGACCTTACAAGACCTGCCGTCCCCCAAACTTCTATCCTGCCTGCCTCCTTTTATGAGGCTGAAAAACTAAGATGTCTTGCTGAGAAGGGGAAATTACTGTATATAGCGGTGTTTAAATAATGGTGTGTGATTAGTAAAGTGCACATCACACACTATCATAGTTTCTTCCCCTCATAAACAATGAAGTTTAATCAATCAAAACAGTATGGTAATTTATTTTGTTTTTGGCTCTGTTTTACGTTAATGTACCACAGGGTCCAGTAGAAATAAGACAGGACGAAGGAGTATCAAAAGTTGCGAAAGTGCTCTTTAATATAGAGTGCAGCCTGTGTACAAGCAGACAAACATAGTCACATACACTGATATGAGTCTGCAAGAATGACAGACCTACTTTAGGTGGCTCCAATTCATGCCCACCCACAACTGAAGCTTTCCCTCCTTTATATAGGTTCCAGCCAAGGTAGATCCCACCTCCGGACTAAATTATTATACCATATGTGATTTCACATGTATCTATAGCTCTTGCAGCCAATAAATAACCCCTTAGTACATAGTACATACTGTTTAACACATAATTAATACAAAATACACGTAACCTTTCATCAAGCCATAACAAAGCATAACAGGAAATAAAAAACGGATATCCTTGAACCTGGCCATCCGTGGCGCACTTATGTCACATAAGGCAATCCCCTTTGCCCGACCGTACATGCTGGTAAGCTCCACCACCCAGAAACACAGCAGTAGATTCAACATGCAGTACAAGGGGTGCCCGGTAGCTCACTGGGTAAGTGTGTGAACCATGTAGGCTGAGGCCCTACAGCAGCAGTCTAGGTTCGTATCTGGCCTTTTGTAAAGCATGTATTCCCCTCTTCCTGCCTTTCCTGCCACACTTCACTTAAAATCTGTTGAAAAAAGCATAAAAAATGCACCACACATTTTCTTTTTTAAACATGCAGTACAGATTGCTCTCCTGCTGGACAAACGATTGCATGTGGCTGGGATGGTGAGCAGTCGGCGGCCGGGTTCACTTTCGCTGCTCACGGCTGCCCTGGTAAGAAAGACAATAGGAAGGGGGAAATGCAGAGGCAAATTTCGCATCTAGACACTCTCAGTGTGTATGTTCTGTGCTCCCAGCACCCGTTTTTTAATCAATTACTATCACTAGTAATCCCTATGTAAGATTAGGTTTATTCTTCATGAACCTCTTATTTAAACTTTTTTATCATGTCAAACTTTCTTCTAACAAAATGTTAAGAGAAAAATGGAAACCAATGGACCGAAGCTACACCCCTATCTGTACTAGTTCTATGTATATATTCTCACTCAAGAATGAAAGTGTTTATATCCGGAGGGCATAGATCACAGAGCATAAGGCACACCCAGCTTTTAAAGTGTATGAGACCAGAAGGCAGAGACGCCAGGCTAAGGCAAGCCTTGTTTGCTATCTCACCATTGCATCTTTAGCCTTTCTAAAGAGCAAAACGTTTGAGGACAGAAGAGGCGAGAGGACTATTGATGATATCGCCTGGGGCAGATGCTTTACTCCTTAGAAATGCTGTCGGCTCTTCAGGACTAAAGAGACATCACATACATGCTGTGAGTGTCTGTGGGAGAGTGGGGCTACATTTTTACAATAGGTCTACAATAGACATGTAGGTTATCAGAGTGGAATCTTGAAGTCTGTGTTCTCTCCTGTAAGGACACAGAGCTGGGACTCTGGAGGTCTTGTGTGTGACAGCTCTCAGTCAATGATGAATAGAGTGAGGGCATGGAGAAATAAAGGAGCAAAAGGTTCTTGATATAAATAATAATGTCAAGCGGGGTTAGCTACTAGTGTGAAAGAGGTTGGTTTTAGATTTTTTTTAAGGCATGTGAGAATAAGGTGTTGCATGTGTTGACTTTTTTTCTGGTGATTTGAGTTGGGCACGACTGGAATCCCTTCCAGACTCAGGTTCTTTTCAAAAACAGAAAGGACCCATTTGTGGTACAGAGTAATGCACAAACCTGTATAAAAAGGAAAAGCACCTCCAAAGTTGAACTGATCATCTTCTCTTGAAGATTTTATAGCAAATATTACTTCCAATATTTGTTAATGTCACGCTTTGAAACAAACCTGCACTACACAGTAAAACCTTAAACATACCTAAACCACATACCTAAACTAATAAGCCAGTCACCAGCTCAGTGTCATCTATTCGGCCAAAAAGGTGTCCTCACTTCGCAAACTGACTCTCCTATATTTCCTGTCTAGGTCACCTGGATAACTTTTCAATTTTGCTGAATTGATAAGGTAAGGGAGATAGGACACCCCATAGTCTTTGAAGAATCTGAGGGAGTTAAAGTTCTGTTTCCCCACTCATGTTTAGATTTATAGATCCTTCACCCATTTTCTTTGTAAGATTGACTCAGCTCCCCTTTGTAGCCGAAGCCACTTTTGTTCTGCCGACACTTTTCGGGGCCCTAATTAATGGCTCTCCACCTTTTCTTTTCCTTCTCAACCCCCCTTCTCCACAAGAGTTTATAGGGTCTGTAAAATGAGAGACAAGGTGACACAAATGGAACATGAAACTTCCTGTTGTAACTGATGGACAGGCAGGGACCAGGCCCCTTGACAAAAGACACCTGCTGGAGTGATAGGCCTGCTTTGACACCCTAACCCAATTCAAATTTGAATGTGTAAATCTAATTGTTAATTTCTCTCTTTTTAAAATGTTTTGTTGCTTCTATTGAAACATTATTATTCAAGAATGCATCAGAAATTTTAGTTTGTTGACAAAAAAGCATTGGAGTAAAAGTGTTTGTTATTATAGTTCTAAACAAAACTATAATATTAAACCCAAAGCACTGGTCACACTCATTTACTCACTCACACACACTGTTATTTTACAAAGCCATTGCAGTTAAGCTGAGCAACGGTCTCAAGAGACCCCTATACATAGCAGACAAGTCTCAGGTTGCTCCCTCTTCCACATCTCAACATGGCTTACACCTAACACAGAACATCTCGTTATCACCTGATTACAGACCCTTCTCTTCATCTAATCAATAATGCACACAATTCCAATAGTATGACTGCACACATATTCCCCAAAGTAACTTTGTCTATTCATACAGTCCCAAAAGCATATTTACCAACACACACTCAGTGTGATTGATCATATACTCAATCCTGATGCTGTGTTTGACTGTGCTTATTGGAATAAAATAGGTTGACCCCACAGAGTCTCTACCACCCTCTGCTCAGACTATGTCTGTCCCAGTTGTATAAAGGACAGTAAACCCTCCACGTTTAGCCCAGGAAAATCTAAAAGGACACACACTCTGACTCTGCTCTTTGGATCTTGTATAGAAAACCAACAAATGTTTCGATCCATCCTTTAGGATGTATGTCATCTTGAAGATGGATTTATTTGACTAAAATTGCCAGAATAAATAGCTGGACTTTTCTGGCATGTGCATCTCTAAATACCCAGGTTTGCTTATAATTAGGATTCCTCCGCCAGGAGGAAACCTATTGGTATTGTTAGTATTTCTATTATTAGGGTTTCTCCGGTAGGAGGAAACCTATGATTAGGATTCCTCCGTAAGGAGGGAACCTATTGTTATTGGTGGCTTTATTATTAGGATTCCTCCGTCAGGAGGAACATATTGTTATTGATGGCTTTCTTATTATTCTTGTGCCATGGTAGTCAATGGCAGCCCCTAGACCCCTTCGATAACTTTTTGTGAAATTTGGCACACTCATTGAGGACAGTCCCTTTTATACTTACACCAAGTTTCATGTTTCCCATTGCACCACTCTAGCGCCACCAATGGGTCAAAGTTGGACTTTTGTTTCCACACGCAACTTTTGAACCGTATGACTGATTTTCAAAAATGAGGTACCATTGGATTCCATGGATCAAGACGAGTTCAACACACTCTATGACGTCAATTTTCGGTTATATAGATTTTCCGCTATTTCCGGTTTTATCAAAAACCTTTGAAAGCCTACTCCTCCTACAATTTTTTTCCCAATCTTCTTCAAATTACCATATATGCTCTTCAGACCAAGCCTCACAAAAAAATTCGAACAGAATGTCCGTGACAGCCAATCAAATTCATCAGAAAAGCCACCAAACAGATGCAAATCTTTGAGATATTAACACCAAACTTGGTATATCGGTGGAAGACACTAGAACATGTTACCATGTGCAAAGGCAACTTATCTCCAAAAATGATTGATATAAAGCAAATCTAATTTATCACCAACGCTAAAATAATGCTTTACACATCAGCCAGTCAAAAACTGATACTCCGATTCAATCACAAGTTCATATGAAGACTCTTGAGAATGTTTAGTACACAAATCTGAGAAAAGGTTGACTGTAAGATGAAAAGTCAATGTTTGGTGAATATTTGAAAAATGCTAGCTGGGCTAATTTCTTGTGAAAATTAGAATGAAAAAGTCTCTCTCTGCTCCTCTGCGCGCGCGCGCTCCACATTCTCACACACTCAGCCTTTCCTTGACACATGCGCGGGCTTGGCAAGACGCACACACAACAATTAAGGAGATTGTGGGCTGACCAAGACCCCACTCATTTCTTGGCTTGAAGTGAAGGCCTTGTGGATGTTGGTTGATGGTCTTGTATTTCCGATTTTGTATGCAATGGTAAAAAGTTCTCAAAATCCTGAAACATTGATAGTATAGGCCAAGAGTAACTACCACACCACAAATGGTCCACCATTACCCATAGGTGGCGCTACAGGCCACGCCCTGATGCACAAAGATACAAGGCTTTCTGGAATGGATAGGCTCACCAAGCCCCCTCCCTTCACTTCTTGCCTTGAAATAAAGGCCCTTGTGGGTATTGATGGTATTGTATTTCAGATTTGGTATCCTATTGGTAATTCTGCAGCATTGATTTTTCTATACAGTTACACTTTTTCAAGAACATCCGGTTTTAAATGGTTCGCAATGTTTGGAGGAATCTGCCATCACTGCTTGCAGTTATATTTTTTCTTAGTATTCTTATTATTAATTTTCCTCTTCTCCATGAATGGCTCAATATCTCAAAAAGTCCTCTACCCGATTTTTTCCAGGTCACTCACTACTCCCTGACCGCTAATGGTCCACATATGCCCATAGGTGGCGCTATAAGCCACGTCCAAAGTCTACGTGATTTCCCCTGCGCCCCATTTCTCTAAAATGCCAGAAAATTGGTATACATGCCTTATTTCTCATGGGGAACAATAAAGCCTCAAGTACCCATAAGGTCCGCCATGATGGATTTTCCTGTACAGCAACATCTTGCAAAAACCTTCAAAATTGATCTCCTCTTAAACCAAAGGTCCAATTGACTTGACATTTTTTATTTGAAACCACTGCAAAACAAGCCATGTTCACCACAGTAGCTAGCTACTTGTAGTCTACGCATGGCCGTGTCAGATTCACAACCGAGTTAGCTCTAATTAAGTATATTGATTGTTCAGGTGGATCCCTTGCCTGTTGCACAAATTAATTTCAGTAACCTAATCCAGGACACATCGCCACTGATGCTAGGCATGATTTGGAATTCCATGAAGTTATGGCACCCCAAACAACCTTTTTAAAGCACTATGAGTAAGCTATTCTTTACAGCGGCAACCCAGTCATCATGTTGTCCCGTTTTTATGTCCCATATATAAATAGGACTAATTACAGCTGTTTGAACTTTAACCAAATCTGACAATGCTTGCCATTTGAGAAAAGTCTTATTTTCTGATACAAAAACTTTAACAGTCAAAATTCTGTAAATGGCTTAGTAGGATGAGACGCAGTGCTGAAGTGCGAAGGGTAATGGATTCTAGTCCAGTCAGAGGTATACATATTAAAAAATATATATTATGAAAGTCAATTTCAAGTCTTCTGGTTAATCCCAGTGTAACTATCTATTATGTCAATTTTACAAAATGTTTGTGCTATTTTGAAATCTATTGAAATCTATACAAAATCCCCAAAATGTAATACTATCGACCAACTGCAGCTGATTTCACTTGTAGTCAATGACTGCAGGTTGCGTAGACATATTGGCAGAAGATTGTCAGGGATGGACCAGGTACACCAAACGTTTTTTCCTAGGTGTATTGCCCAAGCTTTACTATTTACATTTGCATACATGCATTTAGCAGACGCTTTTATCCAAAGCAGCTTCCAAGAGAGAGTTTTACAAAAGTGCATAGGTCACTGATCATAACAACGAGATAGCCCCAAACATTGCGGGTAGCCAAACATAAAGCATACATTGTGAAAACCAAATAAGACCCAAAGGGAAGAACCATAAGAGCATGTAGTTAGACAAGTCACAATAAACAGCAAGACCCTCAAAAGTGCAAGAGTGTACCTGTGGAAAAAAACAAACATAAAGCATACATTGTGAAAACCAAATAAGACCCAAAGGGAAGAACCATAAGAGCATGTAGTTAGACAAGTTACAATAAACAGCAAGAACCTCAAAAGTGCAAGAGTGCACCTGTGGAAAAAAAACAAAAAACAAGCAACAACTAGAGAGCATGCAATTTCTGGGGAAATTGTGAGGGTGTGCCTGTTTGCGTCGGTTGCAGGTGGGTCCATCCCTATACGTTTTTCCCTTCTAGTGATATTTTCAAGCATTTAGCCTACAGTACTCATAGGCTATTGCATAATTCATTAAGAACACCCGTGGAAAAAAGCAACTGTAACAACGTTATCACTGGCAATATTTCAGATGGAATCGCGATTCAAACAGTAAGCCTATGTCTGCTAACTAAAAATAAGCCCCCAAAAACCAAAATAAGTTTGACATTTATTTAGTGGAAAATCGCTAATGCAGAAAAAGCTCAATAGCGATCATTGTCAGTAACAACGCAAAATGCGATTTAGCCCTTTGTGGAGAAGCTGTCCCGGTAAATTGTATACTACAGTGTTCGTCTTGGTAGCTAGCGATTGCGTTGGTTGAATTCGATGTTTAGGCTGTGGCAATGAAGAATCACTTTATATTGTAGTCTAGCTGACCAACAGCGCAAAGACAACAAAGCTGACTAGACTATATATAGCTAGATGTTTGTTAGCTAACTGGCTACAGCCACTACGGCACTAGCTGGTGGCTGGACGAGCTGCTGGCTGGACTATTTGTACAGTAGGCCTACCTCCCAGAAGCGGTCTGGAACGGAAGACTACAAGGTAGCAAATTAGCTGTAGCTAGCTAGGTTTAACACTTTTGGTAACAGATACAGTAGTAGAGATGTGTCGGTGTAGCAGCTAGAGCGAACTCCTCTCTGAAATAGCAGACTACTGTTTCCGAAAGTAGATCTATACTAGCTTAGCTCTAATATCAGCGTACAGTTATAGAGCTATCATATTTTAGCTGCCTACATTTCAAAATTGTGTTTCATAGCACAATGTTGAACGAGTAAATAGTTAGCTATCACCATAGCCTCTTTGCTTGTGATATTACAAATCGTTGACTTGCAATGTCATGTCTAATAAATACCAAAAAAAAACATTTATTTGTGAGGAATGGTTATATTAACAATTAAAAACAGATGTATCACAGACCGCTGTCGTATGTGTCGCATGTCGCCCGGGCAACAGAGGGTAATGTCATGATGCTAACTACAGACTACTGTTTCCGAAAATATATGTACTTAATAATATCAGCATATAAGATATTGTACATAACATTTTAGAATGTTGTTTTGTATGACAATGTTAAATGAGTAAATAGTTATCACCCTGGCTTCTTTGCTTCTGGCATTTCAAGTTAGCCTAGCTATCTCCCAGAAGTATAACGAGCTGCTAAACGAATGTTCTTCTACAGCCTGGCAGTCACGCGTGTTTTCGTGACGTTAGGAACGTCAATGACTGTGGCTAGCAAGTTAGCCACATTAGCTTCACTTTTCACCACAAAAATGTACTTTAAACTTAACCCATGCATCGGAACGTAAATTCTGATACAAGCAACTCAATCGCTACCAAGACGGAACGTTTGACCGGGTCGTTCTCTATGTAGTCCAAATATTGACCGAGTTTTAGGGGTGGGAAAATAAACAATAATAAAAGAGAAAGATTGT
>CAEFZP010000598.1:0-35000 GCA_903064625.1 Mallotus villosus
ATTTGTCCTGAGTTGCTCGTCTACAAACCATTAGTCTGCTAGTCTAAGGTCAGCCATGGCCGCCACTGTTTCTCTCCATAAACAACACCAGTATGAGTCGAAAAGCACGTGCATGAAACACACCCAGCCTCCTCCCAAATCTGTCAATGAATGCTAAGATGGAAGCTGTGTGTGTGTGTGTGTGTGTGCAGACAACTTGGCCAGACTGTTTACAACAAAATAGTTCATTTGCATAGCATCGTTGCATCTCCCATCACTGCCAAACCCAGAGTACGTTCAGAGAGTGTGTTTATGCATGCTTGTACATGTAAACACTGGACACCACCTCAAGCCAAACAGGTCGGTCTGACGAAACACGAAAAAAAAACACCCCCCCCATTTAAGGACGAGGGAGAACCATTATGGAGGAGGCTTTCTCTCTCTCTCTCTTTCTCTGTCTCTCTCACACACACATACACACATACACACACACACACACACACAGAGTGTTTTGTAAAAACATGTCAGGTTGTCTGGTGTATGTGTGTGTGTTTCTCCTAAGTGCTTGGCAACGAGGTTTCAGCTGATCTTCCACTTTAGTCACGGAAAGGAAAAGAGAACCTGGCTTTGAGAGGATGGATGGAGGGAGGGAGAGAGGGATGGGGAGAGAGGGAGGGAGGGATCGGGAGGAGAGAGAGGGAGAGAGATGACCTGGAGTGATAGTGAGTGATGGAGATAGAGAGAGAGAGATTTGCGAGAGAATGAGAGAGAGAGATGAGTAGAGGATAAGAAAGTGAAGAAGGCAGGAAAGAGAGAGAGGGGGGGGAGGGAGGGAGAAAGAGAGAGAGAGAGATGAGTAGAGGATAAGAAAGTGAAGAAGGCAGGAAAGAGACACAGAAAGAGAGAGAGGGGGGGGAGGGAGAGAGTGATAGAGAGAGAGAGAGAGGGGGGGGGGAGGAGAGAGAGAGAGTGATAGAGAGAGAAAGAGGGAGAGAGAGAGAGAGGGGGGGGAGAGAGTGATAGAGAGAGCTCCCAGAGATGTGACCTACATCAAATAACTTTAATCTCCACCCAGACCAGAGCACCATTCCTGCTAATATGGACACACATGCTCACTTTGCTCACATCTATGTGTGTATGTGTGTCTCTGTCTGTGTCATGAGATTGAATAAAGGGACGTCTGCTGGTGTTTACAGACAGCAGTGTGTTTAGGTTAGATGTGCGTGTCAGCGTTGTGTGTGTGTGTGTGTGCGTGTGGCATTGGTGTGTGCGTGTGGCATTTGTGTGGTGTTTGTGTGTTTAATTCAGATGCATGTGAACAGATGCTAAACGAGGCCTTCCCACCACGAGTAGGGGAAAGCACTTATGATACAAAGGCAAAGCCATTAAAAAGTAATGTGCTGAAAATGTGCCTGTGTTTTTGGAGCCTAAATAATGCAAGGGCTGCATATAAGTCTGTTTTATTGGAGCATTACTAGGCGGTAAGAGAACGGATCTCTCTCTCTCTGTCTCTCACTCTTCATCGCTCACTCTCTGTACGGCCTTCTCTGGCGTGGTGAGGAGCTCCAGAGAGGAGGCCCTGCCCGTAGTGTTTACGAGTGCCTCGTTAAAACCAGAGTGTAATAGTTCCCTGGATCGCTTTTATGTTGATTCATAAATTCGGATGGCTTTGGGAGGGGTTGCCAGGTTTATTCCCATTCATCCGTCTGCAGGGGAGCCGCAGAACGCAAAGCAGAATGAAGACATTAGCATGCTCGAAGCGACGTATCACAAGCCTAATTGTGTGGTCGGGTCGTGCACAAGGGTTAAAAGGGGGATCTGGGCCTAGTTGAGACAAAGTTCTGTATCTAATGCCGCTCGTAGACGTAGCATAGTTGAGCTGATGAGAAGTTGCTCTTGCCGTCTCTCTCTTTTCTTCTTTGCCCCTCCTTCTCTCTCTCTTTCTCTTTCCCCCTCACTCTTTCTCTCGCTCTCCCGTCACTCTTTCGCTCTCTCGCTCTCTCGCTCTCTCGCTCTGGCTCTCAATTACATTCAATATGCTTCTTTGGCATGAATGTTCAGGTCAAACAATTTTGCCAAAGCAGTCCACAACATATCATGAAAATTAATTAATATCATAAATCACAAACAAACAGTATATAATAATGCCAAGTTACATATGATTACATTTCAAGGGTATGTTATTACATTTTTAATGGGAGTGGGGGTATTTCAAATGTATCAAAGCAAAACATACTGTGTAGTATGCATTCATACACACTTAACTGTACATGTACATCGACGTGCACATGCTGTTTATACATTATACATACACACACTGTACATAAAAAAAGCATGTTGTGAATAAAACAGTGATAACATGTCATGCCTTATTCATTATACCTTGTACCTGTCCCTAAGGTCAAAGCAGGTTGCTATTTCGCTGCCAACATTGAGCAGTTAGGCTCACATTTACATTCAGTCATTTAGCAGACGCTCTTATCCAGAGACATCCCATAGACACAACGTCATTTTGCACGGCAACCTTATGATTACTAGCCCGATTCCCTAACCGTTCAGCCACCTGACTCCCTAGTAAATAAACCAGTTATTTATTGTGAAACATCAGCACTGTCTCTTGTAAGACGATGATGTAGAGAGAGAGAGAGAGAGAGAGAGAAGAGAGAGAGAGAGAGAGGACACATTATTAACTGTCTTGAAGAAGTCCAGGTTCTTGCTTTTTAAACTCAATTCAGATGATCTTAAACCTTGGATATCCCAGCATGCAATAGAAACAGCCACGCTGCTCCTGTGGGCATCGTCTTCCAGTGTCCTGACAAAAACTGTCAGACTGTTTCTCCGTCGGGATGGACGAGTAACACAGTCCAGTAGTAACACAACGTCTAACCCTCGCGGTGTGGGCTCTTCTGGACTGTGGTGGCTGTGGGCCAGCAGTACTGATGGCTCTGTGGGTGGGAGAAGGACTAGCCTGAGAGGTGGGGGTGGGGGGGGCCACTGGTGGTGTGGATCTGACTGGGCTGCCAGAGCTTTCGACGGGGAGCATGGGAAATGTCCTGTTGATGTTGCATGCTGTCAAAGTGCTCTCCCTCCCTGTCTGCAGCTTCTGTTGCCAGCTCACTCCTAACAGCTCTCTCTCTCTGTCTCTCTGTCAGCTCTCTAACCTCCTCTGTCAGAGCAGCCACATCTCTCCCGTAGGTCTCTCCCTCTCCTGCTGGATCTCTATTAGCTGTGAAGTGAAGACACTCTCCCGTTCTCTCTTCATGCCTGCCAGGAGCCCCTCCATGCTGGTAGAGTCAGGCTGGTGTTGGCTCACCCGCTCTCCACTCTCCAGTTGGGCGAACTGCTCTTTTATCAGCGCCATGGCGTGCAAGGGTCTGGGCCAGCTCTGAACACGAGGGCTCCCAATGCTCCGGATCACTGTGTCTGTCTGTATGTGTGTGTGTGTGTGTGTGTGTGTGTGTGTCTGGATGGCTATGTTGTTAGGAGAGATGTGAGCGGTATCTTTTCTTCTCCTTTGCTGCTCTTGTCCTGACGGACCTGAAGTCTGCCTTCTCGGTAGAGGGATAAAGGGAGGGGATGGCACGGTGCCATGCCAGGGCTGGTTGGTTGAGAAAAGAGGTTGCTTGCCTGTCCGGTCTGGTATTGGCCATGGAAGAGGGTCACTGGGTTGTCTCGTAAACGTTTCTGTTTATACTGCTGTGTGCTCTCTCTCTCTCTCTCGCTCTCGCTCTCGCTCTCTCTCTCACTCTTAAATATGCCAGTTTTGACCGCCCAATGAATACTTTTTAAAGTCTAAACCTGTGCCCCTGCCACCCTGTGTCCCTGGGCTCAGGAAGCTGAAGAAGCTGGTGAGGAAGTTGAAGGACAAGGGCGTTCCCGAGGAGGAGAGGGAGGAGCGTGTCGCTCGGCCTCCACAGCAGTGGAACCTGGACTATGTTCTGGAGCCCTTCGTGGGCCTCACCCCGGAGTACATGGAGATGAGTGAGTCTCTCACACACACGTGCACACACGTACGCACTCACACACACCACACACACCAGGGGTCTCGTTTATAAAACTGTGCGTATAGGATTCTTTCTAAAAGTGTACGTACGCCCCAAAGCCTAAAATGGCATACGCCGTACGCACACCTGCAAGCAATGTTCCCTTTATAAATGACCCACGAGTGTGCGTCCGTGAATCAGCATCTTACCCCGCCCTGAACACGCCTATTTTTAACCATAAATGGTCAATGCAAAGCACCTCATGAATGCTAATCCAGTATATTAATGACCCTGGCATGCGATTGTTCTTCACAAAAACGTGTGTGAGGAAAACAAAATATATAAATATTACGAGTAATCGTTCTTCCCACATTTACTTTCTGCAGTCTGACTACAGTACGGTCATCTGCGTCGCCAATTCCCACTGTCTCCCAAATGTGCGTAGGCCTACGGGAGGGTCAGAGTTTGCGTGGAGGACCGCACATTCTCCCGTCAAGTTTGTTTTTTATAAATGACAATCTTTCTAAATGAGACCCCAGGTGCGTACAGACATTGGGTACACCCATAGAAGGTGCTGGTCAGCCTAAGCCAGCAGTGACAGCGCTAACGAGGACCACACACAGGCTGTATTCAGGCTGTAAAGGGTGGGTCAGGCAGGTCAGGGGGTGTGGCTCAGGTAACGACACACCTGGAGACCACCCACCCTCTCCCTGTGACTCCTCCCTAATGCTTCACTGTCACATGCTCTCTACCTCTGCCTGGCCTGTTGAGAGATATTCTGTTAGAGACACACGAGAAATAACGCATCACCGATGTGGAGGGATACCAGCTTTTACTTACCCTGCCATGTTAGATCAAAGATTTATTGTTAATATAACACGGCTTCGGACAAACCCAACCCCAGTCCGGAACTCTCTCTTGACGCTAAAGTTTCACCAGGCAGCTCGGAATCTTCCTGAACAGTTTTAACGGTGTTGGGTACAGAACTAGAAACTGAGAACTGAAAGCTCTGGAACACACTCTGTAAAAGTCTGTTTGGAATGCACAGGACTGTAACAAAAAACGGCTGTAAACACAATGCTGTCTTATGGGCTGGTGATAAAAGATTCACGTGGCATTTTGAGCACTGTAGGAATGGTGGGTGTGTGTGTGTCTGTCTTCTGTATATCTGGGGGGTATTCCAGGTAGCGGGTTTAACAAACTCTGAGATTAACCCTGAACTCTGAGTTGAGTTACTCTAACATTGGAAACTCTGAGAATTCGGTTCCAGAAAAGCTGATATGAATTAGTTAACTCAACTCGGAGTACGTCAACTCAGAGTTAAGCGCGGGCATGAGAACTATTGAAAGCCAACATCAATGGAGCTCCGATACTAGGATCCACCATGCCACCCGGCGACAAAAAACGTTGTCCTACGTCACCAAACTTCAGATTCAAGTTTCATTTCGTGTTTATGGTCGAGTACATTTTCCGGAAAAAAGCAACACGGCTGTAGCAGCGTATGCAAGTGGCGTGGGAGACATGCTGCCGAGAATACATTTGAATATAATAGCCAGTCCATACATTGAACATTTAACCCAACTGTCCGTTAATGTTACAGGAGAAAAAGTGGTGGCCTTAATAAAATAGCAGGTTCAATGTTTTATTAAATATAAAAACATACTACGCAGGTAATGCATAGTTTGCTTAGGCTATACGCTTGTGATTGTAGCCTCGACGTCACCTTGGTTTTAATCATATTCGACATGATACTAATTCAATATCAATTGGTGCCTATTTCAAGCAGTTTCCCCCAACAGAATGCTTTTCATCAAAAGATGATGATGACGAAAAGACATTGACTGCTGCCGTAGAAATGGATGCAGAGAATTATGTGGTAGCTGGTAGTTCTCTCCCCATGTAGCTTACTATTATTTACATCGTATAAAAACGATTTGCACATTCTAATCCTGCTGAACAGAGCATGGATGCTACAGTGAGATGTTCATTTAATGGCAGGTGTATTTTGCATGTGGAACTGTGAAATGTAGCTAATGTAATCTCATGTATTCCTATATAGTTACAAATAAATGAGTTGTACAAACTGTACCTCATGAAGAAAGTGCCAAAAACTGACCAAGAGATGGTGTAGGCCTACTTAGGGTAGACGAATAAAGACTAATCTCGAAAACGATTTACTGGAACTCCAGTTACGGGAGAATGCATGGTCAAAAGTGATGTTAATTGTAGGAACAATAACCTATAGGCTATGAAAATTAATTATTGAATTTGCTGAATTTCTATTTTGACCAAGAGATGGTGTAGGACTTAGGGCAGAAGAATAAAGGCTGACCTTGTAAGGCTATCAACCTGCCCCCACCTCTCATATGGTAAACTATGGAGTTACTGGATGGAGTCTCAACTTGATGGCTCTCACATCTCCTTGTGTAACTTACTGTAGCATAGTCATGTTGATAAGAAAGGGTCAAGATTGTGGTGTGATTGTAGTTGTTCTTGGGTATTAAAAGGAATTGTGAAGCATTTTTCTGTGGATGATTGATCTCCTGAGACCTTCTCCTCAGCTCTGGCTTTGTATCTCTACAATAGGCCTAGTCATGGTAGAGTAGGCCTAGTTAACTTTCATTGATTTCATTCATTTGCAATATGATTACATGATTATATTATTTCACTTTAATTTGACCATTCTTGCTTTGATTTAACCCAAAGAGTCAAATAACTGCAATTGGTAGGCTATTGGCCTTATTTGGTTAATGTTAATAGGCCTACTGTTCAGTTTCCCATCTTCCTTCAAACCAAGGCTAGGGGCCTACTCATTGTTAGATTTCTATTTGTAGGCAATGAAGAAGACCAAATCCTACAATTTCAATGATTTTTCTTTATTTCAGTGCCAAAAAGCTTTTGGTCAATTCTGTGTGCACGTCCACGGCGTATAACACTAGCGATGAAGACCCAAGGGCTGAGAATGTTGCTCAAATAAATTACAGATCGTGACGGGAAACGGTAACCTTAACTTAGGCATTCATCAGGGAATTAAAGCACATCAAATCGCAGTCTTGAAATCGTCTCCTGGCGTATAACTAAGCGAATTTAATTGTGTTCGAGATCGCTCGGCTGAACCAGGAAACGATATCCCATGTCTTCCAACGCTATCAAACTCAGAAAGTGGGAGGGGATAGGTAAAACTCAGAGTTTGGCATGGAACTAACCTGCTCGCGACCAGGTTAGTTTCACAGCGTAAGTTACCATGGCAACTTACCAAAAGGTTTTGTTACCTCTCTTTCTGGAACGGAAACCTCGGAGTTTGCCTATTTTCAGGGTTAAACAACTCAGAGTTTTCACAAAACCGGCTACCTGGAATACCCCCCTGGTGTCTTGTGTGTGTGTGTTCTTGTCAAAAACATACACACAGTCATGTCCAGATCCCCAGAGTAAACACACATCTTCCACGTCTCAGGACTGCAGGCATCGTTCCAGATGTCTGAGGAATCCAAACGCGACGCTAGGATACACAGATGTACAAGGGAACCCTGATTGCAGAGTTAGTCTCATGAGAAACCAAGCTAATTACCACTGCCAAAACATTTCAAGAAAAAACCCCAATCGGACTTTCAATTCATGTACCTCCGGTACATTCTGGTTTTCCCACAGCAAAACATCGCCTTACGTTCCTCGGGACGGCAACGCTGGACGTGTGGCGGACTACTTGTCTTCTACATGAGCGTGGTCACGTGCTCTCGTTAGTCAGCTGGCATTGTGGGCCTTTGTTTCGCTAGCTCGCCTCCGTTCCAGAGGGCGCGTATCAGGTGTCACAGGTCAGAAATGACCAGGTGTCTGGCAGAGTCGTCAAAAAAGACAGAGCCGTAAACAGTTCGAGCGGCAGTTTCAATGCAGTAAAAAAAAGAGAAAGAAAAGCAAGTGTTGTTTTAAAGTGGGATCACGTCAGACCTTCAAAGGGACTGCCGAAGCCTTCTCAGAATCACCTCAGAACAGCTGGATTGTGGGACGACGACTGCAGCACAGTTAAAACAGAGGATGAAACCATGGTAACGGGCGAGACCGCATGCCCTTGTGTGGTTCTGGAGGGAACCTTGTTTGGCCTCGAGAGGCTCTCTGCTTTGTCAGGTGAGGGCGCACAATGACGGAGGGAGTGGGCGCTGAGAGAAGAGACAGAGAAACGGAGAAGTCGTGAACACGATAACGTGAAAAGGTCGCAGAGTGTCAAATGAAGGAGGCGGGGTAGGAGTTGGAGAAGGGGGGTCGGGGGGGGGGTGGGGAGGGAGAGAAGAGAACTGAAGAGAGGAGGGAGGGAGAAGGAAAGAGAGAGGGAGAGCTAGAAAGCGAAAGGGAGCCGCCTCTTCGCCTCGGGGCAGCCTAAAGAATGTCGAGCATCTCAGGAGAGAAAGAGAGAGAGAGAGAGAGGGACGGAGGGAGAATGTGGGGGCGGAAGTCACGAAGGTCACGGTAGGCGCGACGACCGGAGGATGGGTCACGGCTCAACGTGCGAGCCCCGCCGCTCCTTGCCGTCCATAATCCCCCGTCCCCTCCCCCTCCCCCTTCCTGAGGCAGCCTGTCAATCGCAGCCTGCCCCGTTCCCACCCGGCTTCAGTTTCCCCGCATCCTCCCCAAAGCTGACAAACATCACCCTTGTCTCCTGACACCGACTATACCTCCCCTCCCCCCCCCACCCCACCCCCACCCCCCAAGCTCCCACACCCTCAAGGCTCTGTGTTGCGTCACACTCGCTGTCTCACACACCCCTAGCCTGCGATCAGCGTGATCCTGCCTGGTGTGACACAGCCCAAGGGCTCCGAGCACCAAAAGGCTCGATTATGACTTTGTCCCTTGAATAAGACGAGGCTCTGTTCCTGGTTATCTAATCACAGCCCAGCGCGCACACACACACCCGCACACACACACTTATTCCTTATACATGTATGTGTGAAGTCCAAAACGTATATGAGTGTGCCTCGATGCAGATTTAGACGTGCGCGTGATTGTGTGTTTGCGAAGATGTAGACGTGTGTGTGTGTTCCGTTGTGCGTGCGTGGATGCATGTTGAGCGCGCAGCCTTAAAAGGCAGATGGGAAGATCTGGGTTGTAAGCTGTGTGTGTGTTTGTGTGTGTTTGTGTGTGCGTAAGCCCACGGCCTGCTGGGAAATCTTCAACCCCAGACTTGGAGGGAGGGGTGGGGAGGTACGGTTGTGATTCATGACATGAGGCCTGGCTATCTGGACCGGACACACACACACACACATACACGCATACCTATGTACCAACAAGATTGGACACACACGTCGTACACTGTAGACAGTTAACTGCATGTCAAGGTATGCGGGTCATTTCCCCTGTGTGTACAGCCTAGTAGATATCCATCTATCCACACACAAACGCACACATGCTCACACACTCCATTGGAGATGCTTTCATACACCCGCCCACCCACACACACACACACACACACACACACCCACACACACACACACACACACACACACACACACACACACACACACACACACACACACACACACACACACACACTGAGGAGTACGCATGTAAGTTGCCCGTGCAAAGGAGATTTCCATCTCCCACATGTGTCCGACCGAGGCCCGCTCCACAAATAGATCATATCTAATATAGATGTGGGAAAAGTGCATGCAGACAGGATCCCACACGGCTACTGGGTCACTAGCCAGAGGGGTTTGTTTGTGACGTGGAGAGAGATTTGACTTATCACGTCTTGGGATATCTCGTTTCGATTAAGCTCATTGGCTTTAACGACAAGCAGGAAGTTTGTCCAAATCCTCTGGTGGCCATTTCCTCTCTGGACAGGAAGTCCCGTGTCGCAGCGGTTCGGAACAGCAAGTCGCCTCTCCCTACCGTACATTTAACATCTGCCCTAAACATACCTTAACTAAAAAGGCTCAAAACGATACGGCACAGAAATTGACCGAGATTGTTCATATTAATTATAGTACGTCACGAATGTAAGAGGGTGTGTGCAGTCGAGACATGTTTGTCCTGTTCTGCATCTCCTGTGGCCTCCTGTTGGTGTGTGTGTGTGTGTGTGTGTGTTGTTGGCATGGCAGATAGTGCAGACGGGATGTGTCCCGTTCATTTCCGAGGGTCATCTAGGTGTGTGTGTGTGTGTGTGTCTTCCTGCAGTAATCCAGTTTGGGTTCGTGTCTCTGTTCGTGGCCTCCTTCCCCCTGGCTCCTCTGTTCGCCTTGCTCAACAACGTCATCGAGATCCGCCTGGACGCCAAGAAGTTTGTCACAGAGCTGCGCCGGCCGGACGCCGTGCGCTCCAAAGACATTGGTACACACACACACACACACACACACACACACACACACACCTTCAATTTGGTTCTGTTTGTGAGTTTGTGTATTCAGTATTCACACCTGCCTGCAACCTTGCGTGCACACACTAACACGCACACACACGTACCACACACCTACACACAATGAGACAGTGTTTGTGTACTGTGCCCCGTGCTGTTTGCAGCCTGTACTTAACCCAAGGCTTGTGTTGCTGATAAATGCCTGTGTGATATGGCTTTGTAGAAGCCCTAATGCAGACCATGTGAATTCTTTATTTAGCGATAGCGTTTTGCTTCGATGCCTCACACATCTCTTGCACTTTCTCTCTCTCTTTTCTTCTACAGGAGTCTGGTTCAACATTCTGAGTGGCATGGGCAAATTCTCAGTCATTATAAATGTAAGTCCTAAACATGGTTTGATTGAATCAGGCCCCACACTATGTTTATATGTGTTGAATACACACACACACACACACACACACACATTAAAGCAGGGAGACTTGGCACTACGCCAGTCTTTAGAGAGAGAGATAGTTTGGAGGAAAAACACCCAGTTAAGGCTTGTTTACATGGTCCCATCCCATTGTCAGGGACATTACACACACACACACACAAACACACACACACACACACACACATCCATGTATCTCAGTCGCCTCACACAGCATAAGATAATCCACAGCCAGCAAATGATGTCATGTCTCTTGTTGCTTTGAACTGGCTCACTCAGGGGTTAATGTGAAGTCACGGCAGATAATGTCATCATATTAATGACAAAACCAACAGACTTGGTCTCTTCTCCTGAGTTCTTCTGAGGGGAGCTTGTTTCGGTGCCGCGGTCAGCCCAAAGCCCCAGAGCAACACAGTGGTTTAGTGGTTACGACCCGGGCCAACTCGCCTAAGCCTCGCTCCGTTTACTTTAATAGAAAGCAGATTTGTATTGAAATGAGAAAGAACAAGTGAGATATTATGCCAGCTATTAGATGTGGGCACACGGAGACACCCGGAACTCTCCCAGCGAGCTGCGCTCCTAATCCCAGTTGGCCTACGTTACTTCTTAATGTAAAGAGACTTGAACCATCTGAGCCTGTGTCTGTGGTTCACTATAAAGCGAAATAATCTTCGGCCTGCGTCCTCCAAACCACCGAACTCCCTCTTGTGTGCTATTGCTTAAATGTGTTTGTTTGACAAATTGATGGTCTCTATTTAAATATTGGTTTTGGCAATAAATGACGTTGGGTAATACATTGCCGGTGATGGGGTAGTTTGGGAGGAGCAGCTCTCCTGTCATGCCCCGCTCCTCCTGATACACTCCCGTAACCTGGGTAACCTCCTCCTGACACACCTGTAACCTGGGTAACTTCCTCCTGACACACCCGTAACCTGGGTAACCTCCTCCTGACACACCTGTAACCTGGGTAACCTCCTCCTGACACACCTGTAACCTGGGTAACTTCCTCCTGATACACTCCCGTAACCTGGGTAACCTCCTCCTGACACACCCGTAACCTGGGTAACTTCCTCCTGACACTCCCGTAACCTGGGTAACCTCCTCCTGACACACCTGTAACCTGGGTAACTTCCTCCTGACACACCCGTAACCTGGGTAACCTGGCTGGAACACTTCCTGACACACCTGTACCTGGGTGACCTCCTGTTGACACACCCGTAACCTGGGTAACTTCCTCCTGATACACTCCCGTAACCTGGGTAACCTCCTCCTGACACACCTGTAACCTGGGTAACTTCCTCCTGATACACTCCCGTAACCTGGGTAACCTCCTCCTGACACACCTGTAACCTAGGTAACTTCCTCCTGACACCCCGTAACCTGGGTAACCTGGGTAACCTGGGTAACCTGGGACACCTCCTACTGACACATCCGTAACCTGGGAAACCTTCTGTCAACACCTCCCAAAACATCCTCCCTCAACTCCAGGGCAGACTTTGCGCAAATGCAAAGGAATAAGATATGCAGTGCAAATTTTTTTGGTTGCTTTTGATGTATTCCTAGTCAAACTACAAATATGGCTGCCACTGGGAATGAGTTTCTCAGTGTTTATTGAACGGTTACCAGTGTGCTAACAAGCTATGCTAATCTTTCACTTCCTCTTTTGTGTCCATCTCTCTTTACATCTCTCTTTTCCCTCCACTCCCCCCCCCCTCTCTCCCTCCCTCCCTCCAGGCGTTTGTGATCTCGTTCACCTCAGACCTCATCCCCAGAATGGTGTACCAGTACATGTACAGCCCCAATGGCTCCATGTACGGCTTCATCGACCACACACTGTCCTACTTCAACGTCAGCAACTTCCGCCCGGGCACCATGCCCCTTTCCTCCAGCTACCCCCACGACGTCATGCTCTGCAGGTGGGCACTTAAACACACACACACACACACACACACACAAACACACACACACACACACACACACAAACACACACACACACACACACACACACACACACACACACACACACACAGAGACAGACACGGATGTAAGCGTTTCTACTGTACCTGCCTTACACACCCAAAGCGGAGGCTGGTCCCTATCGAGCGACCCTGCCACTAGCTAAGCACACGCCTCGACACACAGTCACCACGCTTACATAACAGCGGGCAAAAAAATAATACAGAAAGCTCCCTTTGTGTTCGTGTTCCAAGCCGGCATGTCACAGGCGAGCAAAGGAACCAAAAAAATGTGTCCTCAAAGCGTGAAATTTCCTTTGCCGCCAAAACTAAATGAATGAAGCAGAATTGTTATATGTATGAAAAGCTTTGATTGAGGGGTGGTGTTGAGGGTGTTGAGGGTGATCGGAAAGCACAGATCACACTCTGGGGGGTGGGTGGGGCGGTGGGGGTTTGCGGCGTTACCAACTTGGGACAGACAGACGGGCTGGGAACCCCCCCCCCTTCACCCGCCCGGGCACCATGCCCCTTTCCTCCAGCTACCCCCCCGATGTCATGCTCTGCAGGTGGGCACTTACACACACACACACACACACACACACACACACACACACACACACACACACACACATGGACGTAAACACCGCTTAAACATGCGTTTCTACTGTACCTGCCTTACAGCGGAGGCTGTGTGTTGGAACTTCCCAGGACGTGACAAGGTCCCTATCGAGCGACCCTGCCACTAGCTAAGCACATGCATCGACGCACAGTCACCACGCTTACATAACAGCGGGCAAAAAAAAGTGTCCTCAAAGCGTGAAATTTTCTTTGCCGCCAAAACTAAATGAATGAAGCAGAATTGTTGCATGTATGAAAAGCTTTGATTGAGGGGTGGTGTTGAGGGTGATGGGGGTGTTCGGAAAGCACAGATCACACTCTGAGGGGTGGAGGGGGGGTGGGGGTTTGCGGCGTTACCAACTTGGGACAGACGGGCTGGGAACCCCCCCCCTTCACCCGCCCGGGCACCATGCCCCTTTCCTCCAGCTACTCCCGCAATGTCATGCTCTGCAGGTGGGCACTTACACACACACACACACACACACACAGACATGGACGTAAACACCGCTTAGACATGCGTTTTTACTGTACCTGCCTTACACACCCAAAGCGGAGGCTGTGTGTTGGAACTTCCCAGGACGTGACAAGGTCCCTATCAAGCGACCCTGCCACTAGCTAAGCACACGCCTCGACACACAGTCACCACGCTTACATAACAGCGGGCAAAAAAATAATACAGAAAGCTCCCTTTGTGTTCTTGTTCCAAGCCGGCATGTCACAGGCGAGCACAGGAACAAAAAAATGTGTCCTCAAAGCATGAAATTTCCTTTGCCGCCAAAACTAAATGAATGAAGTAGAATTGTTGCATTTATGAAAAGCTTTGATTGAGGGGTGGTGTTGAGGGTGTTGCGGGTGATCGGAAAGCACAGATCACACTCTGGGGGGTGGGGGGGTGGGGGTTTGCGGCGTTACCAACTTGGGACAGCTGGGAATCCCCCCCCCCTCCACCCCCCTTTCACCTCTAGGCTTTATATCGTAATATCTCCGTAACTCTGACGTTGCGATATGGCCACTGGGCCAATGGCCGGACAGAAGGAGACGCTGTTCTGTAAGCCCCCCCCTCTTATCTTCAGAGTCCTACTATGTCATAGAGTTGGAATGACTCAAGTCCCGGAGTCATTTTGTTTTGTAACTGACGTTTGGCTCAGGGAGATTACTCCCTCACAATCGGGTTTACAAAACCGCCTCGTCACGCTCGTCATTATTCTGATATCCCGCACTCCCTTAATCTTCGGACATCGCTGACCCCTTCAGTGACTGCACGGCGTAGTTTAGTTTGTTATGAAACTCTCATTTCCCCCAAATATATTTGCACCAATGAGAGGGCCCTCTTTGAACAAAACAGGAAGCACAGAGGTGGACTGGGGGTAGCTGGAGGAAGCCCAACGAAGTCTGCTTTATACAGGGAGAGATATGATTGAAGGAAGGAGATGGTTGTGTTTTCTCCCAGGACTGTCTGTGGTTCAGCGCCAAGCTCCTGCTGCATGCTTTTGTGTCCCTGATCCCCTTTTGGGTTAAATAGGCTTTCAGTCCAGCACCTTTCTCACCAACTTTGTAGTATGTTGTGTGTACGTGTGTGTGACCAGGTCTATGCTTTAATATCTGTGCAGCAAAGTGGACAAGAGGACCCTGAATGACATTGTTGCTAATTGGAATGGAGGTTCTCTATCTTTGCTTGTCAGATCGGAAGGAGAGAGGAGGCAGAAACATAAAAAAAGAGGGAGAGAGAGACAGACGGGGTCAGAAGGAGAGAGAGACAAAGAGAGAGAGAGAGACGGGGTCAGAAGGAGAGAGAGGCAAAGAGAGAGAGAGAGACAGACGGGTCAGAAGGAGAGAGAGACAAAGAGAGAGAGACAGGCGGGGTCAGAAGGAGAGAGAGGCAAAGAGAGAGAGAGAGACAGACGGGTCAGAAGGAGAGAGAGGCAAAGAGAGAGAGAGAGACAGACGGGTCAGAAGGAGAGAGAGGCAAAGAGAGAGAGACACAGACGGGGTCAGAAGGAGAGAGAGGCAAAGAGAGAGAGAGAGACAGACGGGTCAGAAGGAGAGAGAGGCAAAGAGAGAGAGACAGACGGGGTCAGAAGGAGAGAGAGGCAAAGAGAGAGAGACAGACAGGGTCAGAAGGAGAGAGAGGCAAAGAGAGAGAGACAGACAGGGTCAGGAGAGAGAGACAGACAGGGTCAGGAGAGAGAGACAGACAGGGTCAGGAGAGAGAGACAGACAGGGTCAGGAGAGAGAGACAGACAGGGTCAGGAGAGAGAGACAGACAGGGTCAGGAGAGAGAGACAGACAGGGTCAGGAGAGAGAGACAGACAGGGTCAGGAGAGAGAGACAGACAGGGTCAGGAGAGAGAGACAGACAGGGTCAGGAGAGAGAGACAGAGAGGGTCAGAAGGAGAGAGAGACAGAGAGGGTCAGGAGAGAGAGACAGAGAGGGTCAGAAGGAGAGAGAGAGACAGACAGGGTCAGAAGGAGAGAGAGACAGACAGGGTGAGCCCTGAGACAGTTGGAAGCAGGGGCCAGCAGGTGTCACAATCACTGCTATCTCTCTCTCTCTCTATCCTGGGGCCCGGTCCAAAACAACCACAGTCTGAGGAGGAAGTGGGAGGGGGGGGGACGACGACTGTAGACTGGGGCTGTTAGCCTCCTTCCCCTGATATCTGGGATGGACAGTGTTCTTTGGCTGCGTGTGTGAGTGTGTGTGTGTGTGTGAGTGTGTGTGTGTGTGTGTGTGTGAGTGTGTGTGTGTGTGTGTGTGTGTTGGAGATGGACTGGGAATGGGCTGACCCTTGTTTGTTTGCAAATTTGTGCTTGGTTCCCTAGAGAGACAAGTGGCAGCAGGATATTCTAAATAAGTCCCCCCCCGACTCCCCCCCCTCCCCTCCCCTCCCCTCCCCTGCCCGCCCCCCCCCCATCCCCCACACACGCCTGCACTTACTTGCCGTCTCCCACAATGTTCTCATTGAGAGGAAGTATTAAAGAAATTGAATTAATCTCCCGTCCCGGACTGTATTTCTCTGCCTTGGCTCTGGTATTATGATAACCAAACATGGAGCCCAGCAGCCTCAGGAACGACGAAGCGCGGAGAGATGGTCGGGACGGAGAGGAGAACCTAGCCCCACTCTCACACATTCCTCTATGACTCTATATGGACATGGAATCAAACACCAGAAAAAAGGCCAAGCTCTTCTCCCTACTCACCCACCCTCCCCCCCTCCCCCTGCCCTTTCGGCCCGAACTTATGTTGTTTTCCCCCCTTAATTCAATACAGCCAATCAAAAATGATTTGGAGGTTCCAAGGAGGGCTTAGATACGGACATTGATTGGACGGGACTGGCGGGGGCCTGCCCTCTCCTCCTTCTTCTCATCACGTCTTTATACCTTTTGACCCCAGCTGTCACTTGTCGTCAGGGCATTAGGGGAGTTGTAGTCTTTGGCCCGCTAATCCGTCTGGTGTTGTTCTGATGCTTTCCAGGAGAGCCTGGGTGAGAGTCACTGTGTGTTTCCCCCTCTTCAGAAGGTGTCCTTAGAAAACAGAGAGGGGGAGAGAGAGCGTCAGAGCGACGTGTTCCGATTGCCGACAGCAGTTCCACGGCCCCGTTCCTCACCTCCCCCTTCGCCACCTTCTCCTCCCTTTCCTGGCCGTCTACTAAGGCCTCAGTTCATATATGTAAAAAAAATCCCGCCCAAATCATCAGCCGTGCCAAGTACCCCTGACCGGGACGACTTCAACGCTTAACCGGGTTGCTATGCGTGTGCTGGACCCGCTGTGAGTGGGGTGGTTTGAAGCGTGTGTTCTTCTTGTCCTCCTCTCCCAGGTATAAGGACTACAGGGAGCCCCCTTGGTCTCCGGACGCCTACCACTTCTCCAAACAGTACTGGTGTGTCCTGGCTGCCAGACTGGCCTTCGTCATCATCTTCCAGGTAGCCACATCCACGCCTCTCTATCTTCCTGGTACCCTGTTTCCCCCCCACATCCATGAGCGGTGAGATGGTACATCTCAGGCGTACATACAAAACCCTTGTGTGATGTTCTGCTCTGCGGGTCCTGTCATATATATATTTTTTTATATATATATACGGTATATATATATATATTCCTCACACTATCCCAGACAGATGGTATTTGAGAGTTCACTTACGGAAACTGTTGCAAAATGTTGTTGGTTAATCAGACCCCGACCACTGGGTTGGTAACCATACTGTGTAAGTATGAACCTCATACGAGGGCTAGTCATGTCCAGAAGCGCGTGTACCATGTAAACAGACACCTGTGAGTCCACACCTGATTCAAATCAATGGTCATAAGCAGGCTTCTGCAAAGCTGGATAACGACCCATTCATTTGAATCAGGTGTGCTGGAGCAGGGAAACATCTAAAACATGCAGGACAGGGGTTCCCTGAGGACCGGGGTTAGGAACCACTGCTGTAAGTAATGTTGAGAGTATTGTATTTCAACAGCGATACCGCAGCATGCATAGTTCTGCAGTTGAACCACACTAATTGGGTGCACACAATTCCATCAACAATCTGTCAAATAAGTCCAAATTTGAAGTCTGGGTTGCCATAGCACTGGCTGTTTCCGGTTACCAGCTGTTTAATTACCGCCAGGATGGTTGAACCAGTCCAGCACGTGTGGTTTGCGTTGATGCTGCGGTTGATATGACACTTAAAGCATTCCAGATGAGTGACCAGGCAGGATCACTGCTGTTAATCAGGAGACTGCTGCCATGCTTCTCTGCTGAACTCCAAAAATGAAGCCAAGGACTTCATCTCCCATGATGCACAGCCTGAGTTTCTCCTTCAACCCCTCTCTCCTTCCCCTTCCATCTGCGCCCCGCCCGCTCCCAACCCTTCCCCTCCAGAACCTGGTGATGTTCCTGAGCATGCTGGTGGCCTGGGTGATCCCCGACGTGCCCAAGGATATCAGCGACCAGCTGAAGCGCGAGAAGACCCTCCTGGTGGACGTGTTCCTGCGTGAGGAGAAGGACAAGTTCCTGCTCCTGCAGAGCCTCTTCACCAAGGACCCCCTGCGTCACCGCCAGCCCGGCCCCCAGCAGGCGCCCCCGGACCCCCTTGCGCTGCCGCACCCTGCCCCCTCTCTTCTCCCAGGGTCGGCCCCTGGGCGCGGCAGACGGAGACGGGGTCCCGCGGGCTCGGGGGCGGGCGGCTAGCTTCAGCCAGTTCAGCAGGCAGCCGTCCCCTCGGGCGGAGGGAGTGAACGGCGATAAACACACGGCCGTGTGACCCGGCGCCGGGGGGTCAGGACACGTGCTGTGGCGTGTGTGTGTGTGTGTGTGTGTGAGCAGCGTACATGGATGGGAGGCTGAAGCGTGCGTGTGTGTGTGTGTGTGTACAGGTTGGGTGCGCTTCGCGATCAAAAAGGCAATTGTTGTAGCTCAGTCGGACCAAACGTAAGCGACCCTCGCCGTCGGCGGATTACTCTTCGCGGGACCGTCTTTTGGCAAATCGAGACCTAGTTTCATGTGTTTAATATCCTGACGTCTGAACGCACACATAACTGAGCTTCAACAAGTGGATTTCAGTCGGGGGGAATATGCCCTCGCTCCATCTGTGCGATTGCATTGATTTGTTTTTTTGGGACTGACTTTGAAGCACGCAAGCTTCAACTCCGTGCAGAAGCAATAATTCCTCTGGCAATCAGACCGATAAACCAACCGGAAAGACACAGACAGACGGCCGGCCGGGCGGATGGACACACCCCTCTTCCACTGTACACTGTGAACTGAACAGAGAGGACCGGGAGGGGGTGTTTCTGACACTTGTCGTGTTTTTAGGAACTCATTTTCCCATCAGCCCCTCTGTGGATCGAACAGTGTGGCATGCTGGTCCGTCCCAGCACACCTCTCGCTGTACCGTCTGTCCACGTCCCGACACACAGCCCCCACCCAAACCTTTTAGCTATAGCGTTCATTTTCTCAGGTAACTCCGTCGTTTTAGTCCTCTCATTCTGAATGTTCCGGAAACATCGGTCGAATTAGAGCGAATGACTCGCGCGCATAAATAAACCTATATTCAATCAGTATGTAAAGTAGAGGCTAAGCAATATTGTAAAAATGGAAATGTACCGTGCAAAAAATGGAATATATCAAATCAAATGTGTGCTGAGTGCTTTTTGTGATGGTTGGTTTGACACCTTTCCCGCGTGGCTCGTGGTGAAAGCACAAAGATGTTTTTCTTTAGGTGAGAGTTGTTTTTTCCTATGTGTTCACATCTCATACCACGACTGACCTCGACGAAGGGCGTAACGAGGTGAGGAGAACGAGAGGTGAGGGAGGGCTGGTCTGGACCTTGCTGGACTTGGCCGATCCATGACGAAAGTGACTTCAGCACCGCGATGGAGAACAGCTCCCCGTACGGCCAGGTGTGCATGCGGGCACGTGCGCAGCGACTGCAACATCCATCCGCTTGCGAGCGTAGACCCGTGTTGTTGAGTGCGTATGTGTGTGTGAGTGCGTGTGTGTATGTGTGTGTGTGTGTGTGTGTGACTACAGACAAGCGTCCGACCCTTTTCACGACACGATCAGTAGAGCCAACCTCCGTCTCTGGCGTATCCTGCTGGTGGCTGCGAGCATGCGACGGAATGTTCCATGCGGGGGAAACAGTTTAGTCCTAATTACACACGAACGGATCCGTGTTTTGGTTCAGTGCCCTCCTCTGTCTCCAACACCACCAGGCTGACTCTCGCCAGTTAGTCCACAGCCAACTGAGAACGCTCTTCTGGGTTCATTTAGGGTGGCGGGCTCATCAAGACACATCAAGAGGAATAAATAGTTTTGGGGGGGAGCGTTGTTGCAATGGTGTCGTTCAACGAGCTCTCCTATTCCTCTGTGAAGTGATCGAAGGGAAATTATATCTGTGTGTATTACATGAGGTTTAGTTGTCTGGTCTGTTGAGTGTATGTGCAGTCAAACCCTGCGAGATGAGATAGAAACGGTCGCAGGTAGTCGCCGTGGTAACCTGATATCTCACTTCCGGCGCTCCTTTCCCTCTCGGCGGATGTTTTCCACCTCGAGCAACAAATGTGAACGTTCTGCATTCGTGCTCTTGTTTTATACTATCTTCTTCATCCGTCCTGATGTACAGGAGCAGATTTGGATCTTTTTTCACTCCGTGGGAGTGGTGGGGGGGGGCGTCGGGCTCATCTGTCAAGCGTACGATCTGATCCGTGCTTTACTCTGGGCTCCCGTAAGAGGATTACGCGTACATTGCCATACAATGAGTGGTATCCTAACCCTAACCCACTCGTCACGGCGCAATCCTGCTCTCGGGGGACAAAAAGCGCATCAATATTTGCGTCTCTCCGGGCTTACGGAGAGTAAAGACTTGCTCTGAAGCTAAGCAGATCAGATGTGGTCCGACGACAGCCTGCTCCATTTGGACCGTCCTTCCTTCCTCTCTCTCTCTTTCTCTCCCTCTCCCTCTCCCTCTTTCCTCTCCGCCTCTCTCGCCCTCTTGTCGCAGCATTGCAGTGTCATCCCTCTGTGTGACCTTTGACCCGCGTATAGTGTAAGCGTGCTTGATGAAAAGGGAGAGGCTTAGTTCGTGTGTCTGCACACGAGTACGGCCCTGGGATCTGCGTGTGTGTGTGTGCGTGCATGTGTGCGTGTGTGCGTGTGTGTGTGTGTGTGTGTGCGTGCGTGCATGTGTGTGTGTATATAGTTGAGCCATACAGCAGCTCTGTGGTAGATTTAGGCTGTCTGATGTCGACGACAGCTACGGTGAATGTTTGAGTCATCCGTCCTCACCCCCACCCCCCCGCTCCTCATGAATCCGTAACCGCTGTCGTTCGGTAACGCTTCCCTTTCATCTTCCTGATGCGGCGATGACACGCCAGCGAGCCTCCTCTAATCTCCTCCTGTCAGCGGCGGTCTGAACACGGCCCTCTCCGCCTCGTCAGGCCTCTCTCTGCTCGCTAGCCTGGCTCTGGTGGGGCCGGGATGAGTCTGTCACCTCACACTTACGCAGTTGCATTCGTCTTTTTGTGGAGGACGCCGCTGGTGGATGACAGAGGCTCTACGGCAGGGGTGTTCAGTCCTGGGTCGGGGCGCGGCGGGAAGAAGGACGAGGGAGAAGGGAAGGCGCAGGAGGACGGGGGGGGTGGGGGAGGAGGAGGACGCCATGGACTGGAAAAATAGGGAGTCAAAGTTGAGATGGGGTGAGGAGGAACTGAGTACGGAGAAGGAGGAAGGGAGGGGGGCGAGGAAAGGGTGATGAGTGATGAGATGACGGGATGCGGGCAGGGCTTGTGGGTGAGAGAGACACCGTGTCACACACACACACACACACACTGTGTGCTCGTCCCTCTGGGCATCCTCTGGCTGGGTCAGGCACCGGGCATATCAGCCATTAATGGATCCAGACTTGTCTATGACGGAACCAGCAGGGCCGCTTGGGTTGAGAAGTAGCAAGGGGAGAAGGGCAGGGAAGGAGGGATGGGCAGAGAGCAGAGGGAGTGAGAGGGGAAGGGAGACAGAGGATACGAAACAGGAAGGAAAGGGAGGTGGGGGGGGGAGGAGCTGGGGGGAGGGGGGGGAGAGGAGGAAAGATGACATCACCCCATGTCGGGGCGCTTGAGAAATGAGGTCGCGAGCGACGCGTGGACCACATTCTGACTTGGCCGTGCGGCATCGCAGTTCGACGCTATCACTGACCCCCTAATGAGACGCTGCGGACGTGGGGGACTTTTGAATTATGGAACGCGTACACGAGAGTTATTTCATAATGAATGCGCTGCTGTGTGGGCACATTCTGACTGAGGCCGAGCGAAGCGAACACTGATATTGTGCTGCTCCAACTCCCAGCAGCTACAGTCACACGCTGTTGTTTCACATGGTGTCATGTGTTGGCTGCACCCCTACATTCCCTCCCTGTGTGTGTGTGTTGTGTGTGTGAGAGCTTGCGATAGATAAGTGAGAGGAAAAGTGTGAGAGAGTGTGTGAAAGAAAGTGAGCTCTTTCCCCTGTGCGTTTTGAGTGTGTGTGTGTGTGTGTGTGTGTGTGTGTGTGTGTGTGTGTGTGTGTGTGTGTGTGAGAGAGTGTGTGTGTGTGTGTGTGTGTGTGTGTAAGCTCTGCCTTTGGCGGATTCCAGAGCCGCCTCAACAAAACCTTGAGATGACCTGAGTTGTCTCAGGTGATTTTCATTATGTTTCTTTGAGTTCCTCAGACAATCCTTCCTCCATGACTGCAGGAGTGACGGAGGGAGGAGGAGGAGGGAGGAGGAGGGAGGGGGAGGGGGAGGGGAGGGAGGAGGAGGGAGGGGAGGGAGGGGGAGGAGGGAGGGGGAAGCGAGAGGCTCAAAGAAAGAGAAGGGTTCACATAAAGCACAGAAATGGTAGAAACAGTGGAGACAAAATACTCTTGACCAAACGCTTCCGCTTGTGCTTTTATTCAGCAGTCACAACATAGACGATGCACTCTCTAGCTTTCCAGTTCACGTGTTGAACATCAGGCGGGGCTTTTTAATAAAGCTCTGTTTTATACGGCACACAAGAATATCTATCCTATCTACGGCGAGGTGTGTCACGACAGCATGTGCGGTTTTGGGGGCTGGCATTCGGGGCACGAGATGGGGGGAGGTTAGCTGGGGGGGGGGCAGGATAGACTCGTAAACATGGGTCACATCGAGAGAAAGGTTGCGCAATGGACGGGAGGCAGAGAGGAGGGGAGGGATGGAGGGGCGAGCGACAGGGGGACGGGGAAAGGACAGCACTCCTGCCCCGAGGAGACAGACACGCCGGGAATACGAGACGCCCGGCTCTCTTTCCTCCCTCCCTGGTCTCTAATGACAAACCTGCACCACTGGAGACACCTGTTTCTCCCTGTCTCTTTCTCCCCCCCCCCTGTCTCTTTGTCTCTCCACTCCCCCCACCCCGCCCCCCGCCCCCGCCCCCTCCCGTTCTTGTCTCTGTCAACATCTTTTGTCGGAGGCCTCCTTCCACAGCCTGATGAGAGACCATGCCACGATATGAATAATTTGCTCTCTCTATTTTTTGACATGGTTACTCTTTCTGTCTCTCCACTGTAAGACTGCCTAGAGGCCCGCCCTACAGTGTACGCGCACACACACACACACACACACACACACACACACACACACACACACACACACACACACACACACACACAGGGCTTAGATGAGCACACACACCCTACTCTGTCCATGGCACATCTGTGTAAATAAATCCACCTTACAGAGATTCCGCTCCCCTCCCCTCCCCCTTCTACACAAACAAACACCTGGCACCTGTGCCCCTCCCTCTACACAGACACGCACAGCCGTCAACCCCTCCCACTATAGTTACTCCATACGCCATCTTCCCTACATCCGCGCTCACGACCGCATTCTTCTACTAACCCAGACTTTGTGTGTTTACAAGGAAACATACAGGTTTAGCTGAACCCCTCCCCCTTTTCCTTCTGTCTTTCAGTGTCTACAGCCATTCACCTCCATCTGAATTCTCCCAGTCTTCCACCACAGACTTACCCTAAACGGCCACGCCGAGCCTTCCGAACCCCCCTAATCTCCTTTTGACAATCATACTTTTTCCTCATCTTGATTTATGCGTGGCTTACGCGGCACGGCTGATCCCCAAACTCCCCAAATCACGACTCGCATTCACGAGGACCACATGCACCTTCTTAAATCCCCTCGAGTCGATATTCCTGGAAGTTTCCAGAATTCCTGAAGCTTCTCTCTGTGGGTAGGAGGGTTTTGCCAGTTCCATGAGAGAACTGTCGGGAGTTTTCAACAGATGATGAAGCACCTGTCTAATGCGTGATGCAGTCGGTTCGCGCCGAGACTATGCGAGACGAGGCTGGCTGAATTAGCTCTGTGTTAGCTCGGTGCTGAATTAACCATCGACACCAAGGGGGCGTTTTTAACAACTGCTGTTGAAATAGTCACCCACGATTGGATCAGCCTCCAGTCAATCACAACGAAGAATCACGAGATGGCCGTGTTGAAGACCAAGTGACAATGATCGACCTCAGTTTACTGATTGGGGAGTCCATAGAATGACATGAATCCAAACACGGCGTAAGCTTAAATTGTGCTAAGAATGCGTGCTTGAAAGATCAGGCTGATTCACCAGGGTTTGAGACAGCAGTGCTGGGTAGGGTGAATTCCGGATAATCTGGGATTTTTTTCGTTGCGTGCATTTTCACGTCAGAGTTTCCTGATTAACTCGTGCCCTGACCCTTTCTGTGACACCACACCAATCACGTTTTGTGATTTCAGTCACATGACATCCTAGAGTCAAAGTTCTGTGGACTAGACACAGTAGGGATGAAAACACACAGTTTGGTGTCCCACATTACCCATTGTCCCAGATTACCCCAATTCACCCTACAGGTTAGACAGAGCTGGCCGTATAGAGTGACAAGAAGAAGATGAGATGGTTGGGTGGGTCTACATCCTGGTGAGCAGCTGGTCCACAGCCTCACAGTTAGACTCTGGTTCCAGACCCAGCTCCTCCACTAGAACCTTCCTCTGGAACTCCTGAGAAGACAAGCACCTCACAGTCAGGCTGTTTGTCCAATGTCCTAAGAACTTCAATTTCACATGGAAGTAAGTCCAACTTCACTGAATTGGCATACAGTAAGATAATGATAAGATGCAGAAAGTACATTTAAACCATTCTTAGGGGACGTCTAGAGAAGAGAGCTTTTCACCAACCTCTCTTTGATCACCGTCGGTAACGCGATCATTTAAGACAGTGGGATACTCCTTCGGAATGTTTAATTGATAAATAAACCCAGAGTGAAATCTTTGGACTGTCCTGAGTTCGAGATCCTCTTATTCATTTTCATATTCCCTGTGCGTGTGTGTGTGTGCATGTGTGTGTGTGTGTGTGTGTGTGTGTGCATTCCTTACCCTAAACCTCCTCAGCCGTGCCAGTCGGCCTTGGAGGGCCTGTTCTTGTGTGGACGCCAGCTCTGCTATGTGGGTTCTCCACTGCTGCTCCTTCTCCTGCACGACCACCCACACACACACACACACATACACACACACACACACAGCATTTAATCCGCTGTCTGTCTCCCTGATCGACACCGACTCAGATTAAACAAAAACTTTGACCCCCCCCTAGCATCTCATGACGGTAACACTGCCAATTTGCACCTCCCGTGGACTAGAACCTTCCGGTTGGAAAGTCAGACGACACGTCCAAATCCCAACGACTCCAACATCCAGTTTGAGCATCAAGCAGATGAGGTCAGAGATGAATAAGCATCTTATTATTTCCAGATTAACCGCTAAGCAGGCCATGAACTTGACAAGCCTTATGTTCTGTATGCAAATCCTCAAGCTTACTCTGTGTGGGAATGCTGGTTATCAGCAGGGCACCAAACAGGAAACCATTTTTCTTGCGCTAATCAGGTCAAACCAGAACCATATTTACATACTGTATAGAGCCAATCCCCTAGAATAATGGAGAGGCCCGGTCATTGTAGTAAACAGTCTCTGATCTACGATCCTTTTAGCTCCTCAGAATCAAAGTTCTAAATCACTATGAAGGGACCGATCCATCTGATCAAACTGAGCCTGGATCAGTTTGGACATTCCATCGTGTTCTGCCCCCTGCGCCCCGAGCTGGGTTCTAGGTGGATGGGAGAGATGGCTGTGGAAAAGCACAGGGCTGCTGTTTCTCTGCAGAGCACCAGCAGAACTCTCCCCCTGACCCCTGAGGAGGGGAGAGATGGAGTGGGCTGGGCCTGACCCTTGACCCTCAAGAGTTACAGGGCTGAGAAGGGCCTTCAGGGATAGTGTTTCCTGCCTGGTGTGTGTATGTGTGTGTTTGTGTGTGTGTGTGTGTGTACACGTTGTACTCCTGCGAGAGGGAATGCAGATCCCCACTCTCCCCCATGTGGGAACCGTTCAATCAGGAGAGATCCTATGTAATCCATCCCGAACACGTCCTGGCACCTTGCCTTTCCGCGCCCCAACCACGCCTGCCCCTCCCACACACACAAAGTCTCCACAGACGTTCGAAGCCCCCCACCCCCGACACACACACAAACACACGTGCGGCAAGAGGGGACGCCGCCTATTGAAGCTGCTTCATTTATTTTGTTTGGGATGTATGTGATGGACGATAATGGCTTCAGATGGGACACACATGAGCACCAAGGCCGACCGCTCTCGACAGGCACTGGCTGCCATCAATTACGGGGGCGGTCTTTCATGTGGCCCCTGCGTGTGTGAGAGAGAAAGTGTGTGTGTGCGTGTGCGCGAGCGCGAGAGCGAGAGTGTGTCGGGGGAGACTGAGTATGTGGGGAGGAAGGAAGCAGATGCTGGAAGGGAAAGTTTACTGTCAGTCTCGAGCAAGCCGCATTAGCCTCGCTGACATATGTGGGGGCCGAGAGTCGAAGCCGTGGCCGTTTCCTCCACGATTACACGCTCACACCGCCAGGCCAGAACAGCCAGCCCATTCTTCTCCCCTGGAAGACGGCGAGAAAAACACCAATCCTCCCGAGAGAGACTGCGATTAAAATGTGTCCGATTCAACCGTCGGGCGTGGTAGCAAACACGGACGAGCCTGCGTTGTCTGTGTCGGTGTGGTTCGATAGAGGGGGGGGGCGAGGTGGTTTCCGTAACAGAGGTGTCGTCGCTGCCGAGCCCCGCCGTCGCGTCGGATGTTATCGCTCAGACGTGTCACCCCCGGGCGCCGCGGCGGGAATGTCCACAAGCGGAAACAAGGGACGCGTCCCCCGTTGACCTCGCGCTCTCCTGTCGGAGAGGAGCTGAGACGGCTGCTCTCGGCTCACACGCGCATGCACACACAGCTGCCCTGCTGGGTGCTGCGTGTGTGCGTGTGTGTGGGCCTTGCTGACAAGTCTGGCCTGTGTGTGTGTGTATGTATGTATGTATGTGTGCTCTAGCCCTTGAGTATGGGAGTAGGGGGGGCTAAATACATTTAGCAACCACAAATGCCCCCCCCCTCCCCCCTTCACAGGGGTGTGTCTGTCATTACTTCAGCAGTGATTACGGCTGTGGGCCTTGAAGCTGGATGTGAAACAGCAGTCTGGATAGATACAGTGTAGCCCAGAGTGTGTTTTCTCTTGGACGGGAACGAGAGCGTCATTACCGCAATCAAGCTCAGTTACAGCAGTTTGGGTAATGAGCAGCATAAGTGGTGGCCTTGGATTGACTTGAGAGGAAACGATATTGATAATAATGCTTTATGCATCGTATGCATACCGTGGGTAGTGTGTGTGTGTGTGTGTGTGTGTGTGTGTTTGTGTGTGTGTGTGTGTGTGTGTGTACACGGGGGCTTGCCTACCCTCTTGCTTTCCTCCAGCTCTCGCTGTCTCTCCTGTTCCTGCCGCTCTCGCTCCCGTCGCCGATGGACCTGCCCGACGACACACAGGAAGTGACATACAGGACGTCGTCCGACGCAAAGGGGAAGGGATGCATGTCGACAGCGAGGGATCGGAGGGCGTGTTTGGGCGGACGCTCACCCTCTCCTCTCGTCCGTCCTTCCAGCCGTTCTCCAGAGTGTCTGGCTCCTCCGGCATCGCCCGCTCTTTTCTCCTCTTCGGTACCAGGAATGCGTAGTCCTCCTCTTTACACATCCCTCTCATGGACTGCACACAGGGAGAGAGATGTTACCCTTCTGAGGGAGAGCTGCTTCATGACTATAGGGGTTGGTTGATTCATGATTGCTGAATCATTGGTTGGATTGATTTGATTCAGTGTCCTGCTTTCCTGCTTCTTGAAAATGCCCAGACCGGATCAGGAACATGGACTTACATCTACACTTCCACAGTACACTTACTACAGTTCAAAACACTTTTTACCTGATACACGAAGGAACAAATTGATATAGTGGAGTGGATTGTAGTGTACAAAGAAAAAATATTTGAACCCCACAACAGCGTACCTTTGACATGTTAATGTCCTGGAATTTCTTCATATGGGCCATGCTGTCCGTGAAGGTCATAAAGACGATAATAAAAGATTCTGAATCAACTCATTTCAATAAGGCCACAATAAGCTATCATCTTTATATGACCCACATGGCATCAACAAAACATATTTTAAAACTAATCCATACAAATATCACAAATAAACAGTTTCTAACATTTGCAGAGGGTAACATGCTGAACTTAGACAATTCAAGCGCCATTCAGACAATGACGAGACAACAGCTGCATATTAGCCTTCACCATAGATACTAAACAAACTTCAGATATCCACATCCTCATCACAGCAGACGCTCTCTCCACACCCCCCCTGCCTTACTTACCCGACACAGACGACCAGGTCACCTGGCCAGCCAAACCCCACAGGCGTGGACGGTCTCTCCGGGTGTCCGTCTCCCTTCTCAGCCTCGCCCGCCCGCCTGCCTGGCTCGTCCCTTTAACTCGGCGCTCGGTCATATGCCCCCGGTGACACGGCCCATCCCCATGGCCCACGTGTCTCGCCCGCCTCTCATTTCAGCGCCGGGCCGAGAGAAGTGGAGCTCTGCTGCTAATAAAAAGCCAGCCGTGCCAGGGGGGGGTCACAGGATGTTTCTGCTCTGGGTGAGGTCATGGTCATCGCTCAGGGTCACCCCGAAGAAGGAGAGACATTATTGTTGTAAACCAAAACAACCTATGTTTGATGTTTTTGTGCAAAACAAATCAGTCATTGATTTGCTGTACCTGCTTTTGTTGGTGTTTGGCCTATGAAACCGAGGATTTCATGGTAGTTAAGGTTGGGGTTGTCCTTGACAATTCATTCAATGTACAGTATATGGCAGTGAAGTGTACGTTTTCTTATAGATTTAGTCCAATTAAACTAAAATGTGCAACTGAAGTGGCATTACATTTCAGTTGGATACAGACCTCTTGCCTAGGCCCTAATAGTCCAGAATCCAGATCAATGGGTCAAGACCAGAACTCTGACCTATTGCCTTCAGTGTATGCTGAAGTCCTCAGGTTCTGGTCTCACCATACAGGTCCTCATCAATGGACAGACTAGAAGACTGTGCCAATGAGTCTGTCGTCAGACCGGAACAGGTTATCTAGAGATTTTACTCTTGTGTTGGTGATATGAATACCATACTGTATACACAGCTACACGTTCCCAGTTAACATATTGTTACTGGGGTTTGCCGTTTTAGGGCTATACTCTCTAAAGTCAAATGTTTAAATGTGTTATTATTCTTGGGCATGGGAATGTAAACCTACACCTATTTAGACTTTAGTGTGTAAGGTCGGTGTTAAGACCATAATCCTTTCCAGAGCAGGTCCAGGTCGTTGAGTGATGCCTGGGGCGGCCCCTGTGGGATATCTGGTCGAGTCTGGGGTCAGGGGTGAGAGGTCAGGACCCCATGTTGTGACTGCAGAGGGCAGTGCTGTGAGTCACAGGTGACCCCGTGACGGACGTTGGGGGAGAGCCTTAGAAGGTCGGGGGGGGGCCGAGGTGCGGACCGTGTAGCAGAACATGTGTTTTGTTGAAGCTGGCGTCGACGAGCAACTCAAGGCTGGAGAAAGAGTAGGCTTGACTTGTGTTTCGTTTGCTCAACGATTTTCCCAGAAGACGTTGTTACTGTACCTGGTTTAGTGTGTTAACGTAGAGTCTTCGGAGATCTTCGCGAAACCCAAGGTTCGAGGAATGGCGTGAGAGAGACGGGTCAAAATAAATAACAAATGTGTTGTAATCGTCCTGATGTTTTGGAGCCTGGTGTTTGATTTTGGTTGAGTAGACCTGGCAAGGCTAACTTTACAAGGAGTACATTACAACTCTGCCAAGGCTTTCAGTCATTGCTTTTAACGATTTCCTTTGTGCTTAATAGCCTCTAAAAGCCAGCTGGCTCAAAAATAAATATTTCTCTAAATATACTCTAACTCTAAATATTTGCAAGGTCCAATGAGCATAATAATAGCTTTAAAGATGCTGAAGTGGAATTAATAATTTGTTTTAAGTTCATCACACCACAGAAGAATGTGTTGTTAACTACCCATCCAAATTCGAATGAAAAAAACACACCGACAAGTGAGTCACTGTGATGTAGATAAGTTGGGTTTTTTCCCCGCCTATACAAAATCTGAGCTGCAAACAGGAGAGAAACTGTTCAATGGTCTAACTCCACATTTCAGTGCGACAAAGGCATCGCGCAATTATGCACATGCTTTCAGGAACTATCATATATAATGTTCTGAGAAGCAAATCACAGAATTTGCTTTACAGTATCTTGAATTGCTTTTGAATTGTTTCCGAGGCAGCTATTACCAGTTCTCATATACTGTTAGTCACTACTGACATACCGTGTTAACGTATAGGCTTAGTCGGGAACCTGTTTTCGACGAGAACGGTATTGAACGCGGGATCGGCTGTCCCTTCTGCGACACAGCATGGACTCTTGCCAGCTGCGGCTTTGCAAGGTGTCAGTTGACCTGAAACAACTCTTTGGTAGAACTTATCAGGAGGGAGCCCTAACAGACTTTCAGTCTTAAGGATGAGTCTTAACTCCTCTAAGATCGGCATTGCAAGAGGCTTATGTCCTCATTAACTGTTGTCCGCTGCTATTTCAGGTTCACAGTGGCTGGACGCACCACCGTATTTTGACATGGCTAGCAAAGCGCCTCCTCTCACTTCAACTTCCTTCTTTTCTTGTTTTGGTCTCAGGGAGGGTGGTCGTATTTAGAACCTGGCAGGCATGAAGAGGAACTTTGTTTGGACAATCTTCTGACCCCAATCCCCCTTTGGCTGGGGTGGTGGCCTGGAACAGTAGTGTATGGGACTGGGGATAAGTCAATGTTGGGTCTGGGACTGGCTGCGAGGCGACAAGGTTATGGTGCTGCCCTGGGACAAGACTGCACTGACTGAGGGGGACTGTCAAACTGGGACTGGGATGGGACCGGTGCTGTATCCATGCTGTCAGGCTGCTCAGGATTTGACCCCAGCTCCTACATGGACTGAAATAACATTTTCAGAGAATTGTGGGAACTTCTTCTCTCTTCTCTCTCTCTCTCTCTCTCTCTCTCTCTCTACTCTCTCTCTGCTCTCCTCTCTCTCTCTCTCTCTCTCTCTCTCTCTCTCTCTCTCTCTCTCTCTCTCTCTCTCTCTCTCTCTCTCTCTCATGGGAAATGGAAATATATACCCCCCAGACTACGAAGCATCGCTGCCAGGTGGGGGGGGGGTGGGGTGTGTGAACAGTGTCAGGCTGGTAGGAACAGGCATACTCAGATAAATACTGGGATTAGTGCAGTATAGAAGGCATACATGGATATGACACAGTGTAAAAACACACATCAGACAGGGTGAGTTATAGAAAACATAGTCATATGTTTATTTGGACATTTCACACAGACAGGCGGCTGTTTCTGGTGGTGGTGTGGGGATGTGTGTGTGTGAGGTGGTACAGAGTGTCTTTTAAGTGCTGCTCTCAGGTCAGCGCTCCTTCAAGTATCAGCGGAGCAGACAGGAGTCCAGGAGGGAAGGGAGGGGGGTGTTTAGGGGAAATGGGCAGCAGAGGAGATGCCTCCGACAAACTAAACCGCCAAGCTTAACGTGGGCGGGGAGGGGGACTAGTACGGGGGGCCTGGACAAGCCAGTTACACACACCAGCCACAAAGGGTACTTCACTGAACAACAAACACCATAGCAGACTGAGAGCCTGACTTTGACACGGAAAATAGAGCTCTGCATTTGTCACATTTCATATTTGTGGTCTTGCACAGCCTGGAGAGAGAGAGGAGACGACGGGAAAACGGTAGTTACACAAGAATCTTTGAGATTTTCCTTAAAGTGTGTATGTGTATGTATGTGTTTTGGCACATTCTTTTAGCTCGGAACATGGGTAGCAGAACGAAAAGCAAAAGTCCTTGCCTGTTTTATGTGCATTGGTTTCAGCCCAGTGATAAGGATCTCATTGATGGGGTTTAATAAGCAGCAACAATGGCAGTTTGCAGGACAACAGCAGGACTTATCAACACTAATATCCAATAATAAAGGGAAACATCACAACTTCATAAATCACCACAGTATTGCCATACTGCAGAACACAGGCCCGTTGGAGAGTTGAGGTCCGTTTCATATTTGGAGTTCTGGAGTGTCTTTCGGAGTTTCTTAAAGTTCTGTAGAGGAAATTTCTGCCACAACAAGTCCTTATGGGTTTTGCAAAGATATTTGTGGTTTCTTGTCGCGTGCCTTCCAGATCTCAGGCCTGTCCTTGTGCTGTAATGTACGTTGCAGAAAAAGGCATTGCGGTCAAGTCTACAGAGAAACGTGTGCGAACCTGTCTCCCACTCAGACTCATTGTAGTTCATCAGCCCATAGAAACATCCTTTGTATGGATGTTCTAGAACACCATACATACTAAGTTGTGATTACGACACACAGACACACACACACGCACACACAGTAGAGTGGGTGGTCAGCATGTCAGATCTCTCCCAGCTGTTATCACTGAGGAACAAAGCAAAGATTGGTCTTACACCCCCTCAGGAGCCCCACCTGTCAATCATTCGCCGTTAAGAACATTCTCATTTCCTTCCCTCCTATGTCCTCTAACCCCCCAAGGTCCTACAGCTCACAATTTAGACTCCTCCTCGACTGCCTATAGACAAACGTTTCATTATCTGCCTGTACAACGTCTATGTTTCGGGTCTTATAGTGTGCTGTCTAGCGATGCCAAGGACAACACGAACAAGTACAGCGCCTTCGATCCTACTGGGTGTCCAGATTCTGTGTAGTGTCTTGATGTAGAGAATCTGTGGTGTTGTCTTGTCTTTTGGCCTGTGTTGAATATGTGCTCTGTGCTGATGTTCCCATTTAAAGAAATGTTCCACATTGAGTATGTGAGGGGTCATATTTTGAGGACTTTTTGGGGGGGGGGCTGTTGAGAGTCTCAAATTCTATGGTGTGCAGATACTTTCTTAGTGTTGCTTGCTGATCTGGGTTATCTTATCTCCATGCCACCAGTTTGACTGACAGGTGCCAAATCTAGAGTTTAACCGCAAGCTTCAGCCTGTCTCCTGAACACTGACAACTCCTGCCCTGTAAATCCTCCTCTGGCTTGTCTTCTGAATACCATGAATAGCTTTGGGCTGTGGCGGCCATTTTTGATTCCCCATCCCTGCACGCACAACTCCCCACATTCCTGCGGATCTCCCATTGATGTCAATAACGGATTTAAACAGAACTCTTTAGCTGCAGCATATATTTCTCAAGTTACGATTTAGTTACCTGCCCACAATCCTGTTCCCACCCTGTTAACGTATGGGTTTTGTCTACGTTGGAGCGCAGGTTTAACTAGCGAAAAACAATGGAAAAATAGAACCTGCCTTATTCTAGTGTCCCCAGCTGAAGAGATTGTTATCTCCTCCACTCGGTCTGCCAATTGGTAAGCCCTCTTAGAGGGCAGATTACCCCCTCAAATCCCAGCTCGGCACGTATGTGCATCTCCTTAAGGCAGCTTTGCCCCAACGTAAGACTGCTATGTCATTACCCATGGCACGTTCTGCCCCTCGGGTCAGTTTGAAGCTAAACAAGCTAGCCATTTCTACCTTGTCAAACTGAGGATTTGGTTTGAGGAACGAGCACATGTCTTACGCTCTTCACATGGGTGTTTGGAGTTTGGGGGGGGGCTGGGGGGGGGGCTGGAGAGAGATGCAGTCGCGGAAAGAGGGTGGGGTTAATGAATGCTCAACAACGGGGTCTAATTGGTCACATTTTTCCGAGAGGCTTTGGTCGGAGATAATAGCCACGGTTGACACCATAGAGCAGAAGTTGGGTAAAGGTTGCACCATGGGTACCAGTCCTGCTATTGGCTCGCAGGTGGCTTCAAAAATGGCCGCCGTGAAGCCTGTAGCTTTACAATGGGTTTCGGTTGAGACCTCGATGGTCAAACACAGCTCTTTAAACCAAGCCTCTGTTCCATCGCCTGTCTCTTTAAGGTCTAGGCTGTTTCACATCAACAGGCAGCTCCTTTGCTCTCACGCCAACACACTGCCGTTGTTAATACTTTGGAATCTGGGAGAGAACAACCCTCCCCAATCTTCACACCCAGTCATGGGTTCAGCCTTTTTTTCAGCTTCTCTGGTCATTCTTTTTTGGAGGGGATTTGGGATATAATGGGTTTCACTTTTTTTGTGGTATTTCCTTGTTCAGTAGATCCTCCTGAATAATAGCACCTTCACTGTTCTGCCCCTAGTTGGACACGTTTTCCACTCGCCCCTGGGGTCTGTGGTTAAATGACTGCTGTCTTGGTTAGGGTGTAAGCCTGCCCCTTAACCTTCACACGCGTGACATGAAAGTGTTCTGGAAATGGAATGACTTGTGTAGATCTCAGATTGGATCTGGGTTGATTTCTGGCCCCAAAAAGACGGGTAACCTGTTCACGGTTAAGTTCCCAGTCGAAAGGCCATGCAGTTCCTGTGTGGTTTAAGATGCTACAGTTTCAGTAGTTTTTTGATCGAACAGCAACGGGGCACATTGCCTGGTTGAAACAGCAAAGCGGAAGGTATACACCCCCAGGCTATATCAATGAATAGTATATCAATGTTTAAAAGACATTTGAATCGTGTTCTTTTTAGTACATACAGTAACTGGCAGAGCAGTGATGATGTCACACAATGAGCTTGGTGTGAAATACTGTCGTTGATATGTTTGTGGAAGTGTGTGTGTGTGTGTGTATGTTCGGTGTGTGTGTCCGTCTGGTGAACGGTCTTCCGTATCGGCCGA